>JANRMR010058213.1:0-14263 GCA_025434825.1 Bergia sp. 'catenularis' | reverse complement strand
TCACTCCACCATTATATATGAGGTGTATCTGGGTAATCCTTTCTTGGTCACGTAGTCATTCGGTTAACTGTAAAGCTTGACTTTCATAGTTTTGTAGCAGTTCTGTTCCTCAGTTCCCAACTTTGTAATGCTGCAGCTCCTGCACAAAATTAGCCCAATAAATTTAGCGAAATATTTCCGACTTTCCTCCCTGGAAGTATAACTGTGCGCAATTAGGTTTATTGTAATGTTTTGGTAGTTCTTGCTTTCCTTCCGTTCAGAAGTAGACTGCAAGCAGTCTCTTTTTTTTCCCTTCTGATCTAGTTTAGAAGCCCCTCCATGACTTCGCCCAAATTATATTGTGACTAAGACACGCATGTACTCAACAACTATGTGTTTGTTTTGTAAGTTTATGGGTTCTTTCGTTTGTAAAATGACAAGACTGACTTGTTCCCTCTTGATATCTGCAGTCGTCTGCCACAGAAACGGCCAACTTGGTGAAAGCGTGGTCCGAAGACGAGGCAGGAACATCGGTGAAGCGACGAAGAAAGGAGAACAGGTTATACCAGCAGTTTACAAGTTAACTCAGTTTACCCCCATTGCTATCACTACCCATCGTTGCAAGCGACGAAGGAAAGAGAACAGGCTGTACCAGCAGTTTACAAGTTAACTCAGTTTACCGCCATTTGCTATCATTACCCATCGTTACAAGAAATAATTGTTTCTAACTTTTAAAAGAAAGAGATACATATATTTTTCGTTTTTATATGTTTTCTACTTTTCCCAGAGATTCCAGTTCACGTTCGATTAGGTAGCAGTTTGCAACGTGTATTCTGTTTTGCAACAGTCAGTACTGATTTTGCCAAATATGAATTTATGCTCATGGAGCTTGAACCGAAACTGAAAATTCCGTTAATACGTTAAACCAGTTGGTGGTGTGCGGACTGATCATTATTCTAATTTTCGAAACAATGGTTCATCTTGTCAAAAAGAATTTTTCAACAAGTTATACCGCGTTGGCAGTTCAAAACTTGCTGTTACTTTTACTCTAAAACTGGTTCACACATGGGAGCACCAAGTGTTTGACGACATGGAACAAGTTCACACCAGTATTCCTTTGACTCCTTCTTTGATAGTCAAGTCTCTTATGCTTCTGCTTACGTTTATCACAAAAGTGACCCAGGTTTTAGTGTTGAAGAGTGTTTTCTGTGGGGTCAGGTGTATCTGACATGTTTGCGGCTTGATTTCTTTTAGTTGCGGTGCAGCAACAAGCAAAATATTTTACAAAAACGTTCTAACGAAAACGTTTTAAAACTGCTTACAGTAAAAACCCTGATGTAAGAACCTAGTGGATTAGGAACCCACACAGGCTGAAATTAGCTATCATTAGCAATTGTTAGCCATCCATAGCTATCATTATGTATCATTAACTGTCTTTTAATATCATTAGCGATCATTAGCTATTACTAGCCAATATCGGATTAGCCATGATTAGATATCGAATAATTAAGAACCCGCTGTATGTTGATATGGTAAAATGTAGGTCCTAACATGCACGTTTTTACTGTTTATCGCAAAGCAAGGCCGTCATAACGCCTTTGGTATCTCTACTATCCGGCTAGGTCGTTACATTTGGCCCCATCGGCCCCAGTTGTTTGTGAAATTAAATACGTTTTGCGGCTTACCGCAAGTGTTGCTGGCAACAAGAGAAACCAGTTTTTTCTCATATTTGAGATTTCAATAATACTTCGCTTCTACGAAGTTATTCCATACAGGTTTACTGTTATTAGCTATGCTATGATTTTAGGATAATAATAATAATAATAATTTATTTCTATAGCGCTCATTCCAAATTGTCCACGAGCGCTTTACAAGTTTAAATTCAATAAAGTTAAGTTTACATGCAGCGCTAAAGTTAGCGGTTTCGTTAAGACTGGAAACCTCAATATCATCATACCGGCGGTTTAAGGCTGCCCTAAATGTTACAAACTTATTTCAAGTTAAATTACATTATAATTGATCTTGCTGGTCACCTGTTTTTCTGTAACATCCTTTTAGACCGTTGCTTCCGTAGATACTTTGTTATTATCTAACAATATCTCTACATTACATATAACAGTTTTCAACGAAATTGCCGCGCGTTCTTTCTTAGCATCCGCTAATAACAGTAAAACTTGAGTGTCATTTCAAAGACATTTGATTATTTATATATTGTTAATTTAGATTATTTAAATCGCCTTCTCCGCATGATGCCTGAACAGAACTGAGTAAAGATTCCCGATTCAACGTCAACAAAGCTTAGATTTGGGTTGCATTTTCTTTCTCAAGTCTGGCCAACTTGACGGGTCAAGGCGGGCGCGTGCATTTTTTCCCACCATAAATCGGCACCAAATTCCCTCGATTTGCCGGCCGGAAAGGAAGAACTCAACGGCTCCACTCCACAGTCAGGGACAGTCTGAAGGGAACCATTGAAGTGTCTTCAGAGTATTCAGTTTTCGGACAGAAATCTATTGCATGAAATCAAGTTGAAGACCATATAAATGTTTTCAGCAATTATTTGAACATACGAGTTGCGTCGAGGAATCCGAGTTCGGTTGTCAGGTCTTGCGCAGGTTAACGTAAATTATGAAGTGGCAACAACGTCGGATGAAATAAAGAGAATTGAAGCTGAGTTTAGTGTGTTTGATTTATAAGCGAGATTTGCAAATAAAATTAATAATAATAATAGTAATGGTGAAGATGATAATATTAATCATCAATTATAATGATCGCTTTCATAATAACTCGAGATGTGGAGCCAGAATTTACAGTATATGTAGCTTGTTCAAAGTACAACTTTTGAAGGACGGTCTTTTTAATCTCGTCAGGGGATCGGAAAGGGGTTGAACGAATTGCTAGCAATTCGTTTTGTGGAATCATTGCAATTGTTCTATTTCGGGGATTTTTTATGTCTTTCTCTTTATGAACATAAAGTTGTGCTAATTTTCATTTTCAAACCTCTGTTAATTCCCCTCCATTACCCACGAAATAAAATGTTCGGCCACTGCGGTCAAGAAAATCTTTTTCGTTGCTACGATAAGCGCTTACGTTTGCCGTCATTTTGCAAAAGACATTATCACAATTTCTTTTAATCTCGGTGAGTATTAAATATTTCTTTCGCACTCGTTTACTGATTATTTAAATTGGAGTTGCTGAACTTAATGAATCAATTGCTAATACAGAATGGTTTCATATTAATTTACTGAGACAAATAAAACTAGACAAAAACATGCGCTTTAAAAGCTAATTTATTGGTTCGTTTATAAAGCAAGTTTACACATGATTCTTTTCTTTTCTGCATAGATCATCCCCCAGTCAAACACCAGCAATTTATTCCTCTAAATCTGTTAACATAAACAAGCGCCGTAACATCAAGGTATTTCTAACCTTATACGTAATAATTCAAGTGATCGCTAAAAGGGGCTTTTTCACGGTTGAATTAATGGTTTTCGCTTCTTCAGAAGTTGTATTTTTACGTTGTTTATACAAAGGGTTTTAAAAGAAAATATTTTTGTCAACTAAATCGCCAATGATCAATAACTTCTGTCAAGGTTTTACGCATTTTAGAGCAAGTGACTACTTTGTGTTCCGGCCCGGAACATAAAAATTGATAACTATTATCCAACTTTATCAGGACGCCTAAAACAAACCAGCCGTGGTATTTACCTCTTGAAAAACTTAGATTGGTATCTGAACAGTTACTGTTGATAGATATTTTGGCTTGAACAGTTTTTTTGTCATAAAATCCCAGAGCATGCGCAAAGCCGTGAAAGAGCCCTTTTAAGTAGACTGCAGAAACGCTTATCCTTCACTTGCTACATACTGCGCATGTGAGCTCTCTGCCGTTAACATAGGGCGCACACGGGAGGGCGCCACACCCGCCTTCAACGACGTATAACAGGCTTAGGGCCTGGTTGAGGTTGGCGTGAGTACCGGGTACAGGCTCGGAATTCTGGTCCACACATATGTAAGTGCTGGACTGCTTATGGCCATAATGGGCGGTCATGAGATAGCCCCAGTATTCCCGGGTCCACCCTGACGGGCAGTCGTTCCTTGCGGGGTACATCAGCTGTGAGCCACGTGACGGAACATAACAGACGGCGCACGGAGCCTCGTGATTGTGCAGGTTCTTTGTAAATCCGTTGAACCCGCTGACCTCGTACTCTGTGCCAAAAATAGCTCCCCAGCCTTGCCAGCCATCGTTGTATTTGGCGTATTTTGGGCCGTTGGGCAGACAGAGGTAGTTTGAGCCCCCGCCAATGTGAGTATAGTGCTGTCCACCAATCCTTCCTGTGTGTGGTTTTACAGAATGCAAACCCGAAATAAGAAACAATGAAGACAAAAACCAACGTTTCTAAAATGGTTATAATTGTCCCAAACATCGTGAACCAGTGAGCCCAATCAAATTGGAGGGCAATTCTACAACCACAGACTGATTCAAATCATGGAGAGGTTCGAGCTTGTAAGATTCATAACCAAAACCCTTGCTTCTTATTTCTATAATTTAATTTTTTATTATCCGTCTATACTTGTTGTGAAACTGACAGGCTAAACTGCAGGTGTTTTCTCGATCGCTTTAGCTGTTTTGCCGTGAATGCAAATATGAAGCTGGACATCCAGCATTAGCAGTTTAAATATTACCCAGTCATCTCTGGGTAAACTTATTAAAGGGCAAAAATAAATGGTTAAAACGAGTTCATAAAATACTTAGCGCCATTCTCATCGAATTCTGACAAAGACTATCTTTAACTGGCCTACCCACTCACCTAACCTAAATCCTAACCCTAACCATTATTACGACAAAGGTAGCCATAGAAGAGTTGACTGGGTAGATTTATCATCTAAAATATCGATCCTATCCTCAAGCACCATGTTTCAGAAACATTTTACCATAACGAGTGATCGCCCCAGCCATATACCTTTGTACACCAGTTGGGCGTGGCTCGGACACGTTGTTCGCCCCCAGCGTGTTTACTGCACCCCGCCTCCTGACTGTGAACCCCGGTCACCTTTTGGTTCACGTGGACCAACAGAACGAGCTCCGCCTTTCTCTCCCTTTGGGCCGCGAGGGCCTGGTACACCAGTATTGGAGCCAGGCATTCCCCTCTCCCCTAGAATACTTTAGTTTTCTATAATTAATAATCAACTAATTAAGACCATTCATAACATGACTAATACCTATAATTCATCTTAAAATTCAAATATCAGATTCAGATTAATTATATTTTGCAGTGTTTAAATACTTACAAAAAGAGATTGCATTGTAGAAAATTTAGTACAGAAATTATAAGAGTAATTATTTGAAGATGAAGTCGGGATGTGTGCGTAGCGTCCAAAGTAGCTAAGGATTTTTATGTTGGCTACTACCGTAGTAAGATAGACAGTCAAGGAAAAAATACAGGAAAAAATATTACAGTTTCCATACATATAACTTAAAAATTGGAGGAGAAAATAGAGAAATACTACAGATTCTATCTTAATCATTGACTAAAACAGATCAACCATATATTGATATGTTAAAAGTGTCAGTTCATAGATCTTTTAGCTTGAAACTTTGTTTCCTGCCAATAGACCTTTGAGCATGATATATGAGTAAAGCTATGAAAGAGCTTTTTAAGTTTGCTGATCTTTGAGCATGCACAAAAGCTGTGAAAGTGCACTTTAAGTATGCTTCCCACACAACCAGAGGGACATATATACTTCAATTTCTCTATTTTGCTAGGGAGAAGCCCTGGGAACAAGGCTACAATTCAGTTTTCTTTTATTACAGCTGCTAAACTTTGGAACAATCTACCAGTAAATATATATTAGAAATTCGGGTAGTTTATCTATTTTCAAATTTAGAGTAAAAACAATCTTTTTAGAAACAACGTTGATTTTTTACAGTTATTGATAGTATTTATATGTATATACTTTTATTCTATTATAGATTTTTCTTTTAACTTTTTTGTATGTAATTTAATATATATCTATACCAGTTTTTACAGAATTTATAGATTTTCACTTACTATCATAATTCCACTGCAAGATGTAGCATGTTGTAATTTTTAGTTAGTCTTTTTGTCGTTGTAAAAGCACCAAAACTCTGTATAGAGCTGCTAAAACGGCTTTATTGTTGTTGTTATTATTATTACTAATATCATTATTTAATTTTAGCTAGAAATAGCAAAATGCAATGTATGACATTTTCCTCATTTTTTCAGTTGAAAACCTTTCTGTCCTTGCTTTCCTTGGGTTCCCTGTGCCCCAGCTTGTCCTGGTCTCCCCGGCGGACCAGGTGGGCCCATTCTGCCGTCGCGCCCATCTCGTCCTAAATAGAAAGAATGAAGTTACAGACAGATCACTCGTCTTTACTGGAACAACGACCTTGAAGACGGATTTACAGTAGACTCTAAAAACTGGCAAGACTCAAACAGTATCGGATTTACAATAATGAGTGTCAACTATGGCTACTTCCTCCTTTTATTAAAACAATCTTATAAGAACAACAAGGCTCAAATTGGCCTGAAAATTAAGAACAACCTATGATTCCAACGCGAATATTCTTTTTTTTTCATGTTCTTGGAACAACAAATTACACAGTTCACCCAGAAACCAACGCAGATAGGGTACAAATACGATACAATGCACTGACTTTCACAGGAGAAGGGCTAGCGGAGTATCTAGCGGAGTGTTTGCTCGTTCGTTCCTGGCCGAAAACAAATGCCAATATGTCACTCTCATCAGCGACAGCAATCTAGCGACGTTTATTAAATTAAGAGTCCCAAATTTCCAAGGATTTTTATGTTAATTTGTATACAGGTACAATTACACTTAAGACTGAGGCTTGAATTGTCGCAGAAATTGAGGCTCAGGCAAAATTTACTGGTTCTTATTAAAAAAGCGTGTACAGTAACAACGGGCAAGAACAGACAGTATCGAGGACACATCAATAACTCAGTACAGCAACTACAACTACAAAAACAAAATCAACAAAAACAGTTTCAAATAATTCTACCTAGGTAATTATCAGCTTAAGTTAATGTGGTATGTTTTTCGCCTTTAGGTTTGGTTGAAAGCGTTAGCCCTTCGTCACAGCAGCGTCAGAGCAGACCAAGGGCTAACGCTGGAAATGTCAGCTTTCAACCAAACCTAAAGGCCAAAATCATTCCATATCAACTTTTTTTGATCAACGAAACATTTTCAGCTTACTCGCGCGCCCACGCAGAAAAACAGTTTTTATTCGGCAAAACTAGTTTCTCAGTAATTATCAGCTTGGCTGACAGTATAGTAGCAACTGAATTTGTTGGAACTTATTTTCAGATGGATAAAATTACCTAGACCTGTCTTTTAGGGAGGTATCAAATAAGATTATTCATTTATTGTTTGGAGGGGATTAAGTATTTTCGGATACTTGAGGAAGGACATTTCACGGCCGAATGAGTACTGTTCATTTGTCAACGGAGAAAAAACAACGAACAGAATATACCATATGCAACTTCAACACCAGAACTCACCTTTCACCATTGACAAGAGCCAGCAATCGTCTTGAAGCTTTTTGTTCAGTGCTTTGTTAATTCTACCGAAAGTAAGTTCAAATCAAAAATTAATTTGATACAGTGTGGAGTCTTCATTTTTCTATTTTGTTGCTATTCTCTTTAGAGTGATATCTTACGAGAGGTCATTTTATTCATGAGTGTTATGAGTCCATGAGTAATGAGTCACGAGTCATCAACTTTTTTTTCAATAAAGGTTAAGGTTGAGGTTAAAACCTCACACAAATGCACACTTGCGTGTTTATACACAAGCGTCCGCCCATGCAAAATGCAAAACAGACTGGAGCAAGAAAATGATTTTGCCCACCTTTTCTAAAATAAAGAACCGAATCTACTTCATCGTTTTTACTTGTTAGAGGTTTAGGATTTCATATACTTTTATCATTACATGAAGTTTTCGCGAGTATTAATTTTCGCGATTTGCTGAAAAACGTGTATAATTCCGTTAAAATGTTCTGTTAAATTGCTTCAAATTTTTATTCCCGAGTATTAAATTTCGCAATTTTATTTTTACATCGCGAATACTAAAACTTGCGCGAAACTTTTGTGTATAAAGTAGTCAAAAGAGATCAAATTTAAGTTTGTGCTACATCCAAACCTTGAAAAAATTGAAAAAAAATGATGATTCATCACTCATAGACTCATAAAGCAACAGTCTTCATTTTACGATATTTCGGCATATCTTAGTAGATTTCTCAGTAAGTATCAGGATACCCGGCATTTTTAATTAAAATACAAGCTATATTAAACTGTTTTTACATTTTCCGTAATAACTTTGTTGAGAAACATGATTTGAGATGTTGGTATTTTAATGGAAAATTTAAAATGAGCAAAGCTAAAGTAAAATTAAGTTTTAGCTTAGTTTAGGGTTGAAGTTTATCAGATAAAACAAAGACCAGTTCATTCCACTGAATAGCAATGTAAAACAAAATAGGGAATTTAGGGAATTTAGCGATGAAAAATATCTTTGTCTTTAGAAACTAGGCAGTTTATAGATGATTATTAAACAGAAACGGATATTGTAAATACACGTTAACAGAGAACAAAATCATTCGGGTGTTTTCAAACTGAATTGGATTCCACTCAGCTTTATTAATAGCATTTCAAATCTAAATTTATCGGGACTGATATTATTGTATTATAAACTTCTTTAATTCTTGTTTGAGTTTTAAAATTTCCGCTATTTGATAAAGTAACACTTAAGACAAGTCAAGAATGTTTCTAAATAAACAGAGAGATAATGCGGCTTCTGTTCAAAAATCTGTTCCAAGTTCATACCTGTTTTCTAACGTTTTCAATCGCCTAGAAACTCCAGTAAGAGTTACTGGCACGCTGCGCTTGATTCGGTGCTGTATGTCAGAACCATTGGGTTGGTGTGACTCGTGTTGTCCAACTGCACTGATCTCCAGCTCTTCCAGTTTTCCCTCCAACTTACCAAAACGCTCGTTCACATGCATTAGTTGAGTGTTGGTGTACAACATCATCAATAAACTGCTGAAGGCGCAAATTGCGAGGACGGCAAATGAAACGAGGCAGAGAAATTTGTTGCCCGAGTACACAGCTCTCTTCTCCATTGGTGCTCAGAAATATTTTCAGCTTTTTCAAAACTGATTTCACAAATAACCAGTTTGTAGCACACTTTGATTATTAGAAAGTTTTAGATTCACCTATGGATGACTGAGTCCAATTTTAGCACGAATTTTCGTGTTTTCATTGACCTTGTAGAATAACTTATTTGACTTCTGCCGCGTTTATTGTTGCGGAAATGATCAATAACACAAAACAATGCTCGACTTTATTAATATACCAGAATTCTGTCAGTTATGTCTAGATCCTTAGCTGCATTCTTGTCGTACAGCAAAGAAGAGTTTTATGCTTGGCTAGTCCCGAAATTTCCAACGGTAAAAAGTTATCAATGTACATGTCAAGCATGTTCGAGTTGTTCTTTCTGACGCAAGACTCTAATGGCTAAGTTGTTCAATAGCACAATATCCATTAATATTTCGTGTAAGTGCCAGTGAGTAAATTTATTCGCATTTGTCCAGCTAGTGCAGCAAATGAATATGATCTGATAACTGAACAATGAAAGAGCTGTATTAAATAAAAAAATCTTTTACTCTGCCAAATAATGGAGCTTACGATGGCCGACAGGAGCTATCCTAGCATTTTCAGACTGTCATATTTTTCTCGAAAAAATTTCAGACCGTCACTTTTTTTCTCGACCAAATCGTCGAGAAAGACGGTCTGAAATTCAGTTTGTAGAGAAAAAAGTTATAGCCTGAAATCTTTTTGAGAAAAAAGCAGTGTGAAAATTTGTCGAGAAAATCAATATAATAACAGAAAATAATAATAAAAGGAACATTTTCTGTCACTCGTTTGTTGCGAGAAGACTGAATAAATTGCGTCCTGTTGAGTATGAGTGAGATTTTGTCCACGATCTTGGAGAAGGTATATTGGTTAAATCAGTTTCAAACACCGGTTTCATTGCTTGCGTATCGTGTGAAACTACTGAAAAATTACGCCTCCACGGCAGCCTCGAGTGCATGTTGCGAGCCGTTGCATTGTCCCTCATGTTCAGCAGGTTCTCGACTCGATTTCTTCAGCCATTTCTTGTGAGCAAACGAATGAATGAAAGCAAATACTGTGTTACAGGGGCAGACGCTAATTTCAAAATACGAACGATAATATCTGAAAGCTGTAAGTCCTATAACTGCAACAGTATTAGCGCCATCCGTGCCAAACTTGCTGTGCTAATAAACTACAATTTTTAAAATACCATAAGAAAGGTAATTAGATTCATTGGTGACCATTTTGTATTTTTATTACATCAGTAAAATGTCATAGATAACTCACAGTTAGCGGAAGACTGTTGCAGTGAACCATAATTTGTAAAACTGACAATTGGAGAGCCAAACAATTTTAAACTAAGTCTGACTATCATCATCAATTACCATCAACTATCACCAACTATCATCATCGGCAACAACTTTATTCACCATGGTATCTACAGCCTCTCGCAGACACAGCGTAGCAAGAGGGCTACGCTTTACCTAATCATTTTACGATATTTCGGCATATTTTAGTAGATTTCACAGTAAGTAACAGGATACTCGGCACTTTTAATTAAAATACAAGCTATATTAAACTTTTTTTTTACATTTTCCGTAATAACTTTGCCGTTGAGAAACATGATTTAAAAATAAGAAAAGTTTTACTCTGCTGAATAATAGAACTTACGACAGCCGACAGGAGCCATCCTAGCATTTTCAGCCTGTCATATATATTTCTCGACAAAATTCAGACCGTCACTTTTTTTCTCGACAAAATCGTCGAGAAAGACGGTCTGAAATTCAGTTTGTAGAGAAAAAGGTTGCAGCCTTACAGGCCAGGCTACGCTTTACCTAATCATTTACAAGAAACATTTAATGCTCGACCAAAGAGCCGTACGTAAAAATACAATTTGCTAAAGAAAAGTGCTTGTTTCTGATTTTGAAAGAGAACAGCTCGAGCGGTGAAGATACGGTTTCGTCTAGATTACACGAGTAGTCCCCATTTTTCCTCTTGAGTTCGTCGAGGCGAAAATAAATCGCGACAAATGTCGATAGGGGACGATAGGGTGTAAGAAAACTGGGGAGAGGTGAGAAAACTAGGAGACAGAAACAGAATGTTTTTCTCTCCTTACTTTTTTATTCTTGCACCGGCTCCGCTGTCGATATCTTGTGTAATTTCTTTTACGCTCGATTTATTCGAGAGGGAAATTTAGGACTACATGTAGTCTAGGTTTCGTACGGTCCGCTCACAAAACATGGCGAATGATGGAGCAGATGTAGTCTCTTTCTTGGAACCCATTTGTGCCATGGGGCCTTCACAAGGGCCCTCCATCTCCGCCGGTCTTTCGCCATTGTGCTTGCCCGCTTCCCAACTTATTCCTGCTTCCTTCAGCTCTGCTTCAACTGATCTCCGCCAAGTTGTTTTGTGCCTGCTTCTACTTCGCCTTCCCCTGTGGGGTCCACCTTAGTTTTTTTTTAAAAAAAAACTATTTATTTATTTATTTATTTGCGCTTTATTTGCAAGACTAGTTACAAAGATATGTTTAAACTGATTGCCGGTATACTCTAAATTGTACTGTAGATCACAAGTTTCACTCTAACTTCTAAAAAGTGTTAATGAGTTTGCCCCATTTCCTCTTAAAGACGTCCTCATCGTGAGAGGTACAAGCAATATATTTTTCTGTGTTGATTTTGTCTTTAAGTAGTGAAATAAAAATTGAAAATTAGTGAAGTATTTTCAATGAATTTACGGTAAATATGATATTTGGCTATTAAAATGTGGTTTAAAGTGACCTCTGTCGTCTTATTTCGAAGAGCTCCATACAATATTTCTGATTTCGTTAAGTATCTGTGTGATAGAAGTTCAAGTGGACACCAATTGTAAACAAAACGATTGCAAAAGTGCAAGTAATGAACATGTGTTCAATGCTGTGACTGCAATCGTTGCACAAAGGGCATTTGTCTGCATCGCTAATATTCATTCTGTAGAGAAGTAAATTTGTTGGAAGAATATTGTGTAATATTTTGTACTGAAGCATCGACATTTTTGTTTCGCGTCTTACTACAAACGGCAAAAGATAATAAAGAGGGAGATCGCTCTCAGATATTCCGTAGCGAAGTATCCGATTTTGTGTTGTTGGGGGCTCGATTTGTTTGAGTAAAAGAATACTGTACGCTTTTTTACATGACAGGGAGTGGAGAAGTTGTTATGTATGCGTAGTGTTCAATTCATTATTTGGGTTGTTTTTTAACTGTTTTTTCCACTGCTCAGGTATGGCACTGACAAGAGAATGATACTGGAGGAAATGTGATTGAATAGAAGTTGATTATATGACAAAAATGAGTTCTCGGTGTTATTTAACAAATCTCTTATTTTAATGATTCCAGCTTTAGTGCCACTCTGGCCAATAGCCCTTATTCATAAAGACGTTTTTTGGGCATCAAAGTGAGGCTTGGTGGTGAAGTGCTTTGTGCGGTCGCAGGAGCTTGATTGTGAGGCATCACTACAGAAGAAAAACTTCTAAAATAGTCAAAAAATATACAAACTTCAACCAAATTCACTGCACTTCGCTGAACTTAGCAAATGAGTATCACCACCAAGCCTTGTTTTGGTGCTCAAAAATACTATTGTGACGTCATCATGAATAAAGGGTTATTGGTTATTCGGCATCTTCAGTACATGCCCCAGCCATTTCCATCGTTTTCTTTTCACACTGGCTGACACACAGATATAGTTATCGATGGTTAATGTAAGCTAATTTGTGCAAGCAATTCAAGAAAGCGGGCACTGCAAACGATGATGCGCATATGGTGGATGATGGTAATGTAGGGTGATATGAGCAGGCAACTCAATAAAGCAGACATAGCGGTTGATGAAGCGGATATGGTGAATGGCCGTTATGTTGGCTAATGAGAGCAGGCAACTAAACAAAGCGCCATCGCGAATGATCGAGCGGAAATGGTGAATGGCAGTTGATGTAGGCTAATGATTGTGAAGGACATGGAGGAGAGAAAAGAGCAAAGAGCAAGAGACATTTGCCACATCCGCTTGGAGTTCCGCTTCATTCGAGTTGCCTGTCGAGGAGGTTAATATATGATAACATGTGATAATACATTCCTTATTACTTTTCCAGATCAATACCGTCTCTCCTTTTTCAAAATTCTCTTTTAATAGATTAAAAATTCGTCTGCGTCCAGCCTGCTGGAGAGTCTAGGACTTCTGGTATCGAATTTCAATAACCGGTCCTGGTCGAAGCAACAGCAAGAAGAGCCAAATATTGGGTTTTGTTTGTTAAATGGAAACAAATGTTGAGATATCAAGGTACTTCGTAATCACGACCCTTCCACAGCCAACTCGGTGGCTGTGTCGCAGTTAAGGTGCTTGAGCGAGGAATCTTTTGTTCATGCTACAAGTTTAAGCAGATCAACATTCCTTATTGCTTCTCAAGGATCAGCATTATCTCTGCTTTTTCTCTTCTTCTATGAGTTCAACCACGGCCCGCCTGCAGGGGAGTCGAGTGCAACTGGAAGCCGTCTAGATGATAGCACTCTTTAGATACCCAACTAAACACGAGCTTTGGTTCAACAAATCTTGAAGTTGAGTCCACGATTCTGAATGGCGGTCCTTCAAACGAGTCGCCACAGCCGTCAGCTCGGGGTTATTTGCTACAAGACTCCCGTGTATCTGGAACGAAAAGAGAGCGTTTCACTGAAATGTTAACGATACCGCAACAAAACAAAAGGCCTGGTTACTTTACACCATGAACTGAAAAATAATCTCGCAAAAATACCAGTAATATTACACAAATCTTGTAACTGGAGTAAGTTTGTGACTGCAACTTTACCTTCAAAAACAAAGCCATGTAAGCTTGAGTTACTTCAAAGTCTCGCCTGGTGGCTAATTGTGATTCTAGAAACTCCATAAACTGCCTCATCAGCAGCAAATCCCCTCCAAGGTCAGGTGACAACGATCGAATTTCAGCGTCAATAGCTGAAGGACCCATCGACTGCATCAACTGCATCAGTGAGTTGTCTACAAACAAACGATGTGTCAAAATGACTGTGAATTTCGAAAACAACGCTTCTTTACACTCTCTGTCTGTACTTCCGCTGCCGATCTGCCAACCCGTAGGCAAAAAGCTTACACGATCTTGTACGCGG
>JANRMR010057992.1:0-14270 GCA_025434825.1 Bergia sp. 'catenularis' | reverse complement strand
TGTGACTGTTAGAACAGAGATGTACAGAGATGGTAACAGTAGTAATGTAACATTAATGGGTGCAGTATTGTGACAGTCTTGGTAACTGACACCACTGTGACTGTTAGAACAGAGGTGTACAGAGATGGTAACAGTAGTAATGTAACATTAATGGGTGCAGTATCATGACAGTCTTGGCAACTGACACAACTGTGAGACAGTGTGTTAGAACAGGAATGTACAGAGACGGTAATGATGGTAATGTAACATTAAATGGTGCAATGTTGTGACTGTACTGGTAACTCAGACACAACTGAATGTTGGATCAGTCCTGGTTTCTGGGAAATGACCCACCCACCCCTCTCTTAAACTTAGAGCTGAATCCAACCCCAACCTTGACTCTAACCCTAACCTAAGGGGGGGGGGGGGTAGGTGGATAATACCCCAGAAACTGTGATTGACCCTGAAGGTTTTGAGAAAGTGATGTACAGTGATGGTTAGTGTAATGATTTAAATATTTGGGTATGTGGTATAGTGTATGACTGGATTGGCAATTGACACCTGTGTGACTACATTGTCCAGAACAATCATTATGATGGTAACAGTTTGTGTGTAGTGTTGTGATAGTACTGGTAACTGACACCACTGTGACTGTGTTTGGATTTTGGTGATGTTAAAGGGATAAAACAGAGTCGCACGTGGCTCTATACAAGAATAGAACACGGAGTGACGTAGTAGGACACGAGAAAAGTGTTGAGAGAAAACGAGGCGAAGACGAGTTTTCTCTCTGCTTTCAAGTGGCCTACTGCATCACTCCGTGTTCTATTCTTGTATAGAGCCACACACGACACTGTTTTACTCCTTTTAGAAAATAGATCGTCTAAAACCATAAGCATGTTGAAAAGCATGTTCTTGCCGTACGC
Source organism: Bergia sp. 'catenularis' (assembly GCA_025434825.1). NCBI lineage: Eukaryota > Metazoa > Cnidaria > Anthozoa > Zoantharia > Parazoanthidae > Bergia > Bergia sp. 'catenularis'. The sequence continues at coordinate 13,368 of JANRMR010057992.1, read as the reverse complement.
AGGAAGTTATGCTTGCGTGACATGATGTGATCTGTGGCTCTATCCAGTTTTAGAGCACGCACTGCAGTGAATCAGAGCGCGCGTACTATAGCTTCTATTTTCTAAACAGCGATAGTAACAATAGTAATAAAACTACCACTAAATGTAACATTAATGGACACAGTCTCTTGACAGTGTGGAAAAATGACACCACTGTGATTGTGTTAGAGCATGTACTGTGATGCACAGCATTAGTAGCAGTAAAACATTAAAGGTAATAATGACTGGTTGATTATTGTGGCAGTACAGAAAACTGGTACCACTGGTCCTGATGGTCCCTGGATGAAAGTCCTCCCTCCCCCCAATTTTAATAAACCTTATGAAAACCCTCTAAGAACTTGTACAAGTCCAGGGCTATAAATGGGATTTTAAAGTATAGGATTTACACCCAATTTAAGACAAAGTTGTCATTGAGATATGGTCATGTATGGAGAGTTCCAAGTGAAACGTTTTTATTCATGTTTATGTTTATCATCCTACAGATTGCCACCTCTTCCTCCAAGCCGTGCAATGACTCCAGTGGAACAACTTGACATCATCAAAGTTTGTGAAGCAGCAGAAATTGCAGATGAAGAAGGATTCACTGCAAGAGACATAAAGGTACTTCTGACACTCTAACACAAGTCAGCAATAAATTACTGGTACACTGTTTTAAAAAGTAAACAAGACAACTCAGATATATGATTAACCATTGTTGGTATTAACCAAACAGGTGCGCTCTGATTGGTTCATCAAACACCAAATATCCTGTGCTATTCATTTCAGTCACTCATGCATGAAACAAGTGTGCGCGCGAGATGGACGTGCGTAAGACTGAGGCTTTTTTGCTTTGTTGCAAAAATAGAAATACATTCTATTTAAAAGTGCTATTCACCTGTTTGGTTAATACTAAAACAATTATCCCCCTCAGTGTCGGTACCTAGCGATAGACATTTACCTCCACTTCTTGGGATAATTGTTAACTATATACTGAAGTAGTTCTGATCTTCTGTACTGTACACAAGGTGTTACCATTGCTGTATACTGAAGCAGTTCTTACATTCTGCAGTGTAATGAATGATAAGGATAACACTAATAACAATAATAATAGTAATAACAATAGTAATAGCATTAATAATAATGTCAATGATAAGGACCATGGAGTTCCAAACATCACCATGTTACTGTTGTGATTTCTCTGTACTAAAGTAGTTTTGCTATTTGACAGCGTTATGAATACTACATTAACCAAGGAATTCCAGACCATGCCCTTGCACCCCAGGAGCCAGAGATCATGGATAGAATTCTTGGAAAAAGAATTCCTGAAAAATTGAGGACAGACTCAGAACTCGACCCCCTTGCAGCTCGGTTGAAAGAGGAAGTCAAAGTAGATTATAATTTCAGTGTCCGAAAAGCCATCGGTAAGTAGAAATCTTTGACACTTTCTATCATAAAACCCTATTTCACCTTTATTTAACTTTGAATGTACAGTATATCAGAAAAATGTAATGAAGATGTTACAATGTTAAAAGTATGTGTGATAACTAAAGGCTCCTTATCAAGTCAGGTGTTTGAAACTGTCGGTTACGGTCGTCCATTTCAGGGGAGTAATCACTATTGTGCTACACAAATTATTGTAGTTGAAAGAAACAACATTTGAAATTCACCTACTTGTCACTAAACGCAACAGACCGCATGAAGAGACATTTTTATTGAATTTGTTGTTTAGAAAAATAGGAGAAAGCGTCAAGGAGAAGGTACTCAGAATCACTTACTTGAACAACAGAAAATAGTTTTTTTTATTAGGAATTGCATAAAATCTCCGGAACTCCTTAAGATCTGTTTGCTCTTTCATGCGAGTGGGAGTCAGTCCCAAATTTTGTGAGATGCGTGTTGTAAACAATTAGAATCTCATAGTAGTTCATGGCAGTGATGTTCGCAAATTAACACTTGTGTTATATTGCTGTTGACACTTGCTGTAGTACTTTACAGCACTTTGAAATAGTGAAAGTACAGCCACTGATATGTAAGGAATGTAAAGTAGGTTTGCCAAAATACATGTATTAACGAGGGGAACTGCATGGGAATGACTTTAGGGGCCATAGTCATTTCAACAACTATGCTACCGCTTTCGTCGAAATCTACGTTTTAGTCTTTTTTTCTTGGGTTTAGGGGGTTCCACCGAACAATGTGAATCATACCTGGATCTACAATAGCGTGGTTCAACTTTAAGCCCAGTTTTAACATGTTGGCAAAATCTGAGACGTTCGGCTATTTCGCTTTTTCCCCGAATCACGTTTGCTGACTGTTTGAAATCTTCCTGACATATGAAAACTAGGCTCTTGCACGATTCAAACTATCAAGAAAATCAAGAACACTAATTATTAAAATTATAGAAAGCGTCTCTATTTCCCTTATCTGCCTCCACCTGTCCCAAATGATCGGGAACGTCCACAACGTCGATCGTATTTTCATAAGTCGGAAACGTCTTGGACGGCACTGGAACAACAAAATTGCCGATCGTCTTTGATATGATAGCACTACTGTTGTCTCAGACTCGTCCCCAGTTTCCTTTGCTTTCCTTTTTTTGAGTGCACTCTTTGCTGCTGTGATGCGATGCATGGGCTCTTTATTACGCCCTGTAGTGTGTTTAGCTGGGTTCATTGTCGTTTCCAGTACGTTCAATTTTCAACACCTAAGAAAAGATGATCTACTACTAGTAGTGAAACAAGTACTTGTCTTTGAGTAGCATCTCCTTTCTAAAATCGAATTTATCCACTGTTCTTACAAAAATTATTGATACCATTCTTGAAAGCATTGTTCTCTTCTAAGAGCAAATTTTGTTACTTTTCAGTTGACTACATTCTCAAAGACGAAGATGAGAAAAACAGGCTTCACATCACTTCAACTCCAAAAACATTTCCCCAACGGTAGGTGTAGTTCATGATTGAAGAGTGGGAAACAAACTGAGAGAAAGTAAACTATAAACCTCATTTGTTTTGAGGCAACGTTTTACTCAGCCCTTGTTTTACAACGCTTCCATTTTAGAACGATCCGAGCTCCAGTTCCTTGGCACCACTCTTACCGTAATGCGAAGGAATACAACAACAAGAACTTGTTTATTACCAATCAGGTCATGATGGATATTCAGAACCTTTGGTGTGACAGGTTGGTCCTTGATAAATATTGTCTTTAATTTTGGAGTTTATAGTCTAGGGAGCGTAAAAAGCCTTTTAAAAACGGCTGCAAGGTTCTATAGACTTTGATATAAACTTTCCACAAGATGAAGAGCACGAGAGAAGTATAAGAGGAGCATGATGCGAAGCTGAGTATTTCTCGTGTTTGTTTAGTGCTTTGCAACTTGTGGAGTGTTTATACCACAGATACCACAGTCTGTAGACATAAGCAGCCGTTTTATAAAATAAGAATATGAGCGTCTTTAACTTTTGATATAAACACTGCACCATCCGTTTAACCGTCGTCATCGTCGTACAATGTCTACGACGAGGATCCGTTTAACGTTGCTGCTGTTGTTTGTTAATTTTACTGCTGATAGTAAAATCAGAATGAAGGCCCTCCGTCCACTTGCCAACAAGTCGTTCTGTTATCAAAGTTATTTCTGATTTTGCAGTCAACCGCTTTATTTATAGTTTATTGTTTTGGTCTAATGAAGTTCTTCTTTTCCGTCTCCACAATTCCTAAGTTTTCTCATAGTCGTTATTTTACTTGCGTTTTTATACTTTTACAATTTATTAAAAATTGATCACTAACACTTACAGTTTTTACTTGAAAAAACGCTACAAGATCTTTATGCAGTTCGTATGTTTTCGCGTGATCGCCATTCATGTTGATGAGCATTGTAAAATTATTAACCATTTGATTTTGGTTGACAAACAATTGATGTATTTAGTAAGAAGCAGGCAGATAAAACCTAATTTCAACATAATTCTTACTGGGGTGACTCATGCAGCAAAAATAGGGCGCGCGAGAGAGATTATAATCGTATGATAAACATGGTGTTGTATAATTATTTTTTAATACATATTTTCGTATGTGTGGATATGTGCGTGTTTTCGTAGCGCTATTTATGTAAAATATATGTAGAAAACAAAACATATTGAAAACATAAATCACAGCCATCATCACTCTACGAATTTCATAACTATATCCACAAATGCATTGATGCATGTGATAACAAACGTAAGGTGTCTACACACAGGTTTTCCAAGGTGCGATTTGTTGATGGTAAAGAACTGCTCGAGTCGGGACTACCTGTTACACCCAGCGAGTTTGAGGCAATGGTGAAGAAACAGTGTGCAAAGACAAGGGAATTCTTAAGAAAAACGTAGGTATACAGCTCTTAATTAGAGCGTAGGTAACTGTATTAAACTAGCCATGCTTGATATGGTGGATGAAATCATAACGCTTATAACTTTGGACCTTAACTTAGGTCGTGTTCAACTGATCGTATTCTGGAATAGGAAGACATTCGGAAAAACTTCAAAATACCTTCTCGAGTCAGTAATTAAACAGTAAAACTATTATCCCGAACTAAGAATTAGGATGAGAATACAGTCTGTTTCGTTTATTTCAAAAGGACCGTACTCCTCGATTGAAGGCATCAAATATTTTTTTTACATATTCTTATTCTGGAATACGGTCAATCGAATAAACCCTTAGCAGGATTTTTGACCAAAACCTTTCATGTGCTTTTAAGAGAATCACAAAAATAAAGCTGGAGTCTCATTAAGAATTAGTGTCCTTGTATTTCGTAGAAGTGCGAGTTGTTCCTCGTTTTCATGAGGTTAGTCTAGGATTAGTCTTCTCTCTTTTCTCTCGTCAATTTTTTTTTCAACACTCGCTTCTTGTATCTGCTTGCTCTGTACAACTAACAGCAATCTGAGATGTTAACCCTTATCCCAAAGATTTGCCCAGAAAGTTTAAAGGTAACTCGCACATTTCTCTATCGTTTTCAGTTGGATCTCAGCTTGTGCTCAGGTTCTGGTAAACAGACGTAATGACTGGTCCTACATGGTACCCACCAACGAAGGGGACTCGACCACTCTAATTGAGCAGTTCTTCTCTTGTGTAGCGTCCCTCATGTCCATCCATCTGAGAAGCCTTGTTATCAACTCGTTAGCTGACTTCGTAGAATTTCTGCAGTTTTACAAGGTAAGGGTATCCAGAAACAGGCTTTAATTATAATATATTGCACTACACTATACTACATTCCATTCCATTCCATTCCATTCCATTACAATACAATACATTACACTACATTGCATTACATTATTTTTCATTACATTACACTACGTTACGTTACGTTAGGTTACGTTCCATTACATTACATCACCTTACATTAATATATTTTACATAACAAAACATAACATTCCATTCCATTCCATTCCATTACGTTACGTTACGGTACATAACATAACATTACATTACATTAAATTACATTACATTATATAACATTACATTTTAATTTGGTTTTAATTTGCTAGTGACACCCAAATGGTAACGCTTTAGTCGTAGGACTTCCCACTGGAAAGCTCAAAACGGACTTTTGTAGTTGGACAAAAAATTTACCGTTATAATACTGCATTTTTCAGTTGCGGTTTTTTTGTAATCTGCAATCTTGTTGTATCTTACACATATTTTTTTAAAGCTCATGTATCTTGCGAAAACGATATTACAGAAACAAAATTTATTTTATCAATTCAACAAAACAAGGCAATTTCGTAAAATAACCATTTGTTTTTGATCTGCTGAAAAGCAGGACTTGCTTACATACTTTTGTTTATTGAAAGTTACAATATACAGCACTGCTTTTAGCATTTGGCACTTGTGTAATATCTATTTTGTCACCCTGCATGTTCAAACGCTTGCCAAGATAAAATATTTCCTAGAATTAATCACATCATAACTTGATAGGAAGTTCAGTTTTAAAGGATATATTCTTTTATTTTGCTTTTGCGATTTGGTGTGAGCGCTCTTTCACATTGTTATGATGAAGCGTCCTCTGAGGGCAACTCAGAAGGTTGTTCGATGTCGGTGAAGCCTATCATTAACCTCATTGCATCAGCCTAATTTCTCTATTTCCGTTGCTCTTTGCGCAATTCCGTTGTTCAAAACATTTTAAGAGTTGCCAGCAGAGGAGGCGAGTTGTAAAGCTACCGCAGAAACTGGTAAACACGGCTGACGTTCCTTATTCTCTCACATTTTATAGGATGGAAACGACTTTGGAGAAACATTTTCCGACCTGAGATACGTTATGACTGAGGTAAAGTCAGGGTCGCATCCAGAGATTTTTTGGGCAAACCGTTTTGACCGGAGGGAGGGGTGGGTTCTCAATTTAAAACACCCCACCACTCCCCCAACACTACCACCCTGGCCCCACCCTCCCCTCGGCTTCACACAAGCACTGGTGAGACGGCATATTTTTGCAGAATTGATCACCATATTCTTTGCTAAAATCCTATTGAGTAAAAGTTTGTAGAGGAGATTTAACATTTTTAAATGTTCTTTAATAATCTCCAAAAATAAGAATGAAAGAAGTTAGAAATGACCAGTGCTATAAAAGAACTTTTAAAGTTCAATTCGTTGCTCGTTGGAATTTCGGAAATTGCCCACAAACTGTTCTAAATGACAACCTCAAACTAATCAGGCCCTGGTAACAACAATCGCATAAGTCTGTCAAGAGAAGATACTCTTAAACTGGATTAAAGAAGAACCTTAAAAGTAGTTGTCCAATGCTCAGGCGTATGACTTATCTAATTCTGATGAAGGAGTTGATTGGTTGAATCAAATATCACACTTTTTATTTTATGTTTTGTATGAAGCAGAGAAGGTGCTTGTCCGTCCAAGAGCGCTTCAGTTAATCATACATGTACGTAATGGGATTTTAAACGTGTAAATGTGGTTCCACTGGACATGATAAAAATAATTTTTCAGAACTAATATTTCTAATGCATTAACAGGAAAAGGGTGTCACATATCCTCCGCTGACTCAAGACAAGTCGTCGCACACCCTTACAGTTTCTTGGCCAACAGGTCCCTAATATTGTAATAACATCTGCCACCGTAAATCCTCAGAAGTTGAATGGCCGTTATTTGCAGCTCTTAATAGAGAGCAAGCGCACTCTTGACCCTTTTCCTGTTAAAAGGTTACATTTGTTTAGTTTTTGGAGGATATCTATACTAATAAAGTTCAATCCTCTGTTTGCACAGATCATTCGTTTACCTAAATGGTTGTTCCTGTGTCTTGAATACCCAATCAGGGCTTATTCTTCTCCTTTCTCCATCACAGGTTCTAGTCGTGCAGCTGCAGATCGATGGCGCAAAGTTGATCTTTGATCCTCCATTCAGAGAAATCCGTGATATCATCCTTCGATTATTGACAGAAATTGTACAGAGTGCTGAAAATCTACCCAGAGTATGTGGAAACGTTTGTTCATTCTGAGGCCATCTTAGATTACTATAAAAGTATAATAGTATAATATTCTGTAGTGAAAAGTAAATCTAAGTATAATATTCTATTAACAACATTGTAACACCAGAAAGCCTTTGACCAATAACTTGATATAAAGGTTTCTTTGTTCAGATTTCATTGACATCAAAATGATAGTTGAACAACTAGTTGTTGACTTTTTCAAACATTTTGATGTCTTTGACGCCCAATTCAGTTAATGCTTTCCCGCCGAGCGAAAAATGCGAACTAGTGGTAACATAGACACGTCACCACTTGTGTATATTCTTCATATATAATATGTATTTTTATTGTAGCTCCCACCGCCCCCTTCTAAAACCTTAAAGTGTTTTTCAGATAATTTCAGTTGTGTATAATGTACGCCAGAGAATCATACACGTAATTACAATGAAAAAATCCCATGGCAGTAAATCAAATGATATTTTCATTACATTATGACAAATAGTTCTGAGATCTTTTCTATTGAAGTACTGCATCTGTTAAAGGTACCATGTTTACTGTACAAATTTTAATTTTTCATCTTCAACACCCAAAGTGACACAGACCCGCATTAGGCGCAACAAGCATCTCCGTCAATTTCATTTTGGAGTCCTTCCCAGGCGTTTTGCTTTGCACTATTTATTTGTGATATGGCATTATGTAAAGATAGTGCCAACAATGTCAGTGGTTGGAATGCCTCAACATCTAAAGTGTTTTTAAAATGACCAGCCAACCTAAATGCCCGTCATGCACTCACCTACACTGACACTCTCCCAGTGATACTTTTACTGTTTACAAGCATTCAAAGGTTTCATTTGTTGTAGGTTGAAGTCGAACTTTTCCCAGAGATGAGAGACAAGAAGCTGACCTTGCGGTCAGTCAGGGTTGACGAAACTCTTGTGCGAGACTACATGGACCAAGCTGTCAGCGTGTTCAAGATGAACACTGTTGGGCCTCAAAAGTAAGTGGAGCTAGGCAGTAAGTTAACGGTTAATTAGCGTAGCTTATAACTGTAAACCTGTCTACTTTTTGTTATACCTCAGATTGATAGTACTGTGGGGTTTGAAGTTGGTGACGTTTACTGCTTGACAGTGGTAGTTTATTTCAATGCAGGGTTAATACAGTCATTGCGATTTAACATCAGTTTCCATTAAGATTCGTTTATAGCTCAAGTTATTTCTAGGCATCGAATTTTGCAGGACCCTAAACGTATAATCGATAGGCTATTATTTAATTGATGTAAACACTCTTTTCTCCCGTCATTGCTTTTGTTCCTCTTCTGGATTCTTATAATTTTCTTAGTATTCATTTGTTCTTGTTAGAAAAAAAATAGACGGTCTAAAATATTGTGGTTTTGTTCTGCAGGTATCTCAACGCCTATAAAGATTACCAAGATCTGTTGAATAACAAGGCAGAAACTGAAGTGATTGCGTTCATTCAGGATGAACCAATGCTCATAGCATTATCAAAAGTATGTTGCATGTAATGGCAATGTTCTTTTAAAGGGCCTTTCAGTGATGAAAACAAAGTACATACAAACAACAACACTAACTAAGAAAGGAGAGGATAATATTAACAGTCTTAGTTTGATGAATTGTCTGTCGCCATAGGTGACACCAAAAATTTTCAAAGGGGGATCGTCAATAGAATGATGGCTTAAATGAGCATTGATTTTAAGGGGATCAGAGGTCCCGCCATCTTCCGGGAAGTTAGACTTCCTGTGATCAGCGGCTCAAAAAATGAAACTCGAGCATGAATAATCAAAAACTAAAAACTGAAGATAATTTTAGAAAAACTGGTTGTTTCAAGTTGGCTAGTAAGCATAATGTGTGACTTGATCAACAAAATGAGTTTTTCACTGTCACGTTGGGTAAATTTGCTCTGATGGAGGCACAACTCTCGAAACGTCAGCCTTCCAATCAACCTGATAGCGAAAAACATACCATATCATTTTTGTTGGTCAGACTATGCATTTCTTTTAAAACTAACTTTGAAAAAGGAGGCACTGGCAGGAAGGGGTGTCATTTGCATCACCCCCTCCCCTACCGTCACAGTCACTGTAAATATTTGGAATAACAAACGTTTTCTAACATTAACTGTAAGATCGATCACTATGACGTCACAGTTTGCTTGCATTTTTCAAACTCTCCTTAAAGGTCTCCATACCACAGTTTAGAAACTTAAAACAATGAATTGATAATGTGCTTGCTAAAATTTTCGATGATTCTGCTTTATATATCTTCAGTAGGAATAAGGGGCAATACATTTTCCAAATACGTACTAGTATTACCGTGGCATTGTAGGATTGAAGTAGGGAAAAATAAGATGTAAACAAACTGTGTTTTGACATTTACAAAACACTGAATAAGTGCTTTTGACATCATAACTAAATTGTTCTTTTTGGTCAAACAAGCCGATTAAAGTCGAAATATAAAACTAATTTCTTTCACACTTCTTCAGTTGAAAATAGGTGTGATTTTGTTTCTGTTATTGTACAGCCTGTGACATAATAAAATTGGGCAGTTTCAGTTGATTGGATTTTTTGTACAACTTATTATGAAGATTTTGTTGATGTTAACGTTTGCCTCATATAATTTATGATCAACAGAAAATCGATGCTTATCAAAACCTGTCTAAGACAATTGCGTCCATGCATATAACGGTACCACTGAACATGCTGTGCTTAAACTGTCATGAAGTGAATCAGGAGCTGTCTTCACGAGCAGCTAAGCTGGCTACCAGGATGATCCAGTATGTTGTGGACCAGAATAGGGACAAGAACAGAGGGTGAGAATTGTTGTTTCTTAGCATTCGTAGGCAGATTCTGATAATGTCATAACATTTTGACTCGTTAGCTAATATAGCATAAATACAACTTCATCTTCAAACTCCAAACAACTTGAGTCCACCATTCGACAATGACGATACAGTTAACACTCACTGCAAATTTGCGCTTGATATGTTGTCTAATTTGGATTAGCAAATGTTGGAAAACATACAAGCTTGTAGAGGTTTCTACGGCTGGACCAACTCATGCAAGACTCATTTCTCCAAATGTATTTAACATGGGGCTCAAGCATGGACCAATAGTGTCATGATTTTTTCAATTTCTTGATACGTTTTGTTTGAATCTTTAAGCTGGTTTTATACCATATGATGCATTCAAGACGATATACATGTATATACATCGACGTCTTACTAAAAGCAGCGTATAGTAAAGAAACATCATTCTCACTGCGGTAAATTGTTGGTGTAGCAACATTGTCAAATGTTTCTTTTTTCAGGAGAATGTGTTTTGCTATTACCACATGCAAATACATTTCGTCGATTAAAAAATAGACTTCTATATTTTTAAAGTCAAAGTAAGGTTACAAAAGTTGAAAGTTAAACAAAGTTATCACACTAATTTTTTAGGGTCTAATTGACAATTTTCATGAAAATCAGCCTACATACATATTGTAGGTAATTTTATTATCTTTACATTGAACGAAAAATTCATCAAATCCACTGTTCTAGACAAATTTTGTTTTGCTTGACACGGAAAGATTGTATTTTGCTATAAAAGGTTCCTTACGCTCTTTTCTGTAAGAAATCGACATTTGGGGCACTATCTGATGGAACGTTTTTTTTAATCAACTTGAAGACTTGCCTGGTCAACAGAAAAAATCAATCTTGAAATCGTTGTTTTGAAATTATGTTTTTTGATAAACATTTTAATCGAAACTGATTCTTGTTCTCATTTGTCCTTCACTCAAGTCTCTGCAAACACTACGATGAGATATCAGACAAAGTGCAGGAGATGCCAGACAATACAACCGACCTGGTGGCACTCACGCAGTTCCTGGAGAACGCAAGCACTGTCACTGTTGTACAACTGCAGACCGAGGTTGATGAGGCAGGCGAAAGGCTGCTCTTCTTACTGGACTACGCAACTCTTCCATGTATGTAAAAAGTACCTTGGTTCTTTCATTATCTTTGTCTTTTCCACTACTCAAAGCAACATCTCCATTATCCATGCTGCAGATCACAATTCCTCTTCTATAAATCCTTAGGAGTTGCTAAATGGTGTTTCGAAGAGGCAATCGTTAACAATATTTCCTTTGTGTAACTCCCGTGTGCTACTTAAAGTTTATTCTGAAAAGTATTGCAAAAGTAAACAATGCCAATAACTGCAGTATCGAGAAAAATCGACTTCTTACCCACAAGGGTTTCATGATTGCGGCGCAGATTTATTCCATGATCAGAATCTGAACGTTTTTCCCGAAGTCTTTTTTCTCAGGAAACAGCAAAAAATATTTTCAGTGAAATTGAAGTATAGATTTTTAACAGCTCAGGTTTCTTGTTACATTTACACAAACCTAACTTAAGAAAAGTTCCTCCTTTAAGACATAAAACAAGAAAAATAAGACCTGGTAAGATTTTGGTAAATCTAGTATCTGAACAATGGAACACTGATTAGTGTGAATGTATTCATAGGTTTTTCCACACTTCTAAATTGCATCATTAGCTCTACTTGTAAATGCATACTAAGAAGATATCGGATGATTGAAGTATTTCAAGAATTCCCCTAGGTCGTAAATGTAATGTTTTATGTTTTCAAAACGCAACTTTTCTTGACTTACTGTAGATATATCTACAAGACAGACAAAAATAGCTATTTCACAAAAATATCACTCATTTATCTGATTTGACCAACAGATGAGGACATCAAACTAAACAGCACCATTTTCCACTGGCCCGACCACATTCAAAAGGTGTTTGAACTCAGCAGGAACAGAATAGGCCATCGTAAGGACATCGCCATGGACGAAGTCAAGAGAAAGTAAGAAGCTTAAGAGTAATACGAAACACGCTTTTAGTAGAAGATGTAGAAAAAAGGCATGAGACAACTGGATGACTGTAGAAAAAGATTCGGAATTCGATTTTTCCAGTGAAGAATAACTTGATCAATCGTACACATGATGGAGAAAAAGGCATGAAATTAAACAACTGGATTACTGTAGAAAAAGATTCGGAAGTCGATTTTTCCAATGAAGAATAACTTGATCAATCGTACACATGATGCAGAAAAAGGCAAGAAACAACTGGATGACTGTAGAAAAATATTTGAAAGTGGATTTTCCAAATGTAGAATAACTTGATCAATCGTACACATGATGTAGAAAAAGGCAAGAAACAACTGAATGACTGTAAAAAAAGATTTGGAAATGGATTTCTCCAGTGAAGAATAACTTAATCATACACATGATATAGAAAAAGACATGAAACAACTAGATGACTGCAGAAAAAGATTTGGAAATAGATTTCCCCAAATGAAGAATAACTTAATCAATCATACACATGATGTAGAAAAAGGCATGAAAGAACTAGATGACAGCAGAAAAAGATTTGGAAATGGTTTTCCCCAGTGAAGAATAACTTAATCATGCACGACTCATGAATAGAAAAGAAAAACACTTGTTAGAATATAACAAACCAGTGAACGCTTCTTTTCGCGTGCTATGATTTGTGACGTAAGCTCTGAGTATCAACCACAATTCTGAGCTAGCAAATGAGCGCGCATGGCTCTGTACTGAAGGGAGTTTTCTGAGTTTCTATTCATCTTAAACAAAAAAGTTTCTTAATAGTTCATATTTCTATTTACTTTTTCCGTAGATGCTAACATAATTATTCTCCTCAGTGTCCGTGAACAGCAAGTATATTCTCCTCGTCTGCTTTCATGGCTCGATGAATGTCCTGTGTTACTTACATCCGCTTTGGAGAATAATCGTTCACTATTTACCTTTTGAAAGTATTAAGAGCGGATGACTGTAAATATCGAGAACTCGTGGACAAAAGTGAATTTTCGGATTTCTTTATATTTTGTCCAGAAAATCCTTTTG
>JANRMR010057881.1:4232-14273 GCA_025434825.1 Bergia sp. 'catenularis' | reverse complement strand
ACTGTACTGTACTGTACTCTGCTCTGCTCTGCTCTACTCTGCTCTACTTCAAGTTTAGAACCAGCAATCATGGTTTGTTTATTGAAACAGGTAGATACTGTAATCAAGTACTTCCTCGAGAAAATCGCTTACGCAATGCTGTAACACCAATGACATATAGAAGATGAATTTCATCCACATTTCAAATGTGCTTTGTATCAGTTCAACAAACATTTTTGCAAAATGTAACAAAAATCCAGGATATCAATCCAAATGATCAAATAAGTTTGATATCCGGGCTGTATTTACATCAAAGAATTAAAGTGACAATTCGCTAAGGCAATTACATTCTTAAATACTTTTCAAAGGGAAAAGGCATGGAAATATGATCAAGTATACAACAAGAATTATTTTTTATAACCTGACTGATAAATATCATAAAGTAGTTATCGTTTCTGGTATTCAATATGTGTTGTAATAGAATATGTTGTTAACTGATTTAAACTACGCTATTCTTCATCAACAAACATGCCAGTTTGGATTAAAAATTCTCTTTTAGTCATTTGATCAATGTTAGATAAATTAATCCAATCAAATGAATCCTGGCTCTTGTCAAATGTATGAAACTCGCCGCATATATGGCATTCAAAATTTTTCACCATGCAAATCAAGGCAAGATTGCAGGATAAACATTTTAACTTTGGATGTATGAGTACGAGTACTCTGGTAGAGAAACAAAGAACTTCATTTGTATTATTCATCTGCGTGTCTCCCTTTCCTCTGCCGCCCTTAATAACAGAACCTTTTCAAATTCTGACAGAACCCCTACAAAAATTAATTTGCACAGCGGAAATAATAAATGCCAAGAACGTAACTGCAAAGACTACAAAGCAGTTGCACCAGTTTTAACCTATTATCAGCGTGGCGAATGAAATTGAATAAATCCACTGGCATCATAATTTTCCTAATTTTAACAGACATAACCTCAGGTTTCTGATTGCAGCAGCCATGTGCACCGCAGGCTAAATTTCCCAAAACCTTCATTTAAAAATCGCTACTCTTGTTTTATTCTCTATACCCACGTTTTGGTGGGTAAATAACATAAACTTAGAGCTTAAAAAATTGAAAAATCGAACGATTTATGATTTATCCCTCAAACACCCCCTTTCGACACACCTTTAACACAATTCATTTCACAACTCCAGAAAGGTACGTACACTTTTGTTTGGTATCATCGAAGTCGATAACGTCGTTGTAAATCAGTTTAATCAAACTAAACCTTTAGTCGAGTTTGTGTCACGCAGAGTACCTTATTAACCCTTCCAGGGAACATCCAGTCTGCACTGCCAGAAAAAAAAAACCCTTAAAATGTTACATAGTTTCGTAGAAAAAGGGCTGGATAACTTTTCTTTACGGAAATATTACACTTAACGCTATATAGCTATTAAAAACGACACTGAAAGCGTTTTTAGAACAAAGTTGGGCTTAATTTATGAAAAGCGTACAAGAGTTTGAAATACATAAAGTGGAAAAGCGAGGAAGATAATGTAATGGCATGTAACGTTCAACCTATTAAGTTGAAGTATGTAAAAACTTTTTAATGTGTACTTTCTGTATCATACCCATGTAAGAAATTAAAAAGGTAGTGTACTGACTGATATTGATGCTGTAAGAGCTAAATACACTGTTATATGGTAAAAAAAATGGCAAGTTAAAAAACCGAGGTAGGAAAAAAATTGAAATCTGGAAACTTCTGACAAACAAGTTTTTGAAAAAAGGAAAATTAAATTATTTAATATTAATATTGTTACACCCTTAATTTTCTTCTCTTCCATACTGATCTAAAACTTTTATAGTTACCGTTGTTATTATTAAAGTTTCTTTGTTAGATTTACTATGTTAGATTTGGCTTTAACAAAATGTTATCAAGTTTTTCAGAAAAAAAAAACCCTTATGTTCCTTATCAATGAGATTAGGAAGGAGTTTCCATGGTACGTAAGAGCATGCCGCTCATTAGTTTGAAGGTTATTGTGGTTCGAGTAAGGTTGCTTCATATTGTATAGTATCCTAAAATACATACTCAGACGTATTTTACTATTGCTAATTACACTGCACAGATTTTTTTCCTTATATTCCACTTAAATTACAGTCATAATTAAAGTCATGAGTTAGTTGCTCTCCTAACGCACGTTTTATGTTATTGCAGGCAAGGGAAGCACTTCGGACCTTATGCGCCGATTCTCCTGAAAGTTGCAAAAGAGACCTACTTTCTGTGCTTCTGGAAAACGAAAAGAAATGACAATCCCTCACAAAATAAACGTCCTCGTCTTCTCACTTAGTGTAACAGAAGAATCACAGACACGGAAGAAAATAGACTCATTTTGATAACAGTCAGGCGCCGGGAACACTTACACACTGACACACACACACACACACGCACACACAGACACAGACACACACATATACGCACAAACATACGCACAAACATACACATACACAAACACACATACATACACACAAATAAATAAACAAACAAACAAACAAACAAAAACATACATACATATACACACAGATGTGCACACACATTCACATCATACAGGTACACAGGTATAGACAAGCACAATTAAAAACAAGTAAAAATAGACTAAAAAGTTGTAATGTCCGCATAAATGGAAGTTAAAAAACCAGAAATGTAGAGACAAGAGAGCGCATTGTAAAACATACAGGTTATTATTTATTGCTACACGAAATATCCATAAACCTTGTTGAGAATGCGTTAGGTTTCTTACTACATCTCAAAGCTGTATGTCAGTATACTCAACAGTTTCGTTCTATTGTTGACAGCCTCGTTGGTCAAATATCATTGAACTGTATCAGTGTGTATTAGCTGTGTATTACAGATTATAAATTCGTGTTGCTTACAGTGTCAAACCAGAACTGTTTTAAAACTTTCTTTTCGTCTCTCGAGAACATTTTTTGTAATGGAATAACATGTGTTTCCTTCAGCTGTCTTAATAAGCTTGTTTTATTTCCGAGAACGTCCAAGTATTGTCAAGGAAGGGATGAGGAGAGTGCGCGAAGAGAACTGGGGAGACTGAAGGGAAGGGAGCACTCATACACAAAGGTTGATTTTGAAAGTTGAGCTTTAACTTTTCACCATTTTTAAATTCTTAGGGGTCTAAATACCCACTCCCCAACTCAAAAGACTCCGAGCTACTCAAAATAGTTTATGCATTTTAAGTTTATTTCATCACATAAGATCATATACAATAACATTAATATAAATGATAATGTAAAAAGTGATGAGAAGCCCACTAGAAAGCATAAATGTTGCTTCTATAAAGATATTGTCAGAATAATATATAATCAAGTTCCGGCAAACAATTTGAGAAACTAAGTTACTCTTGACCTGATTTTGTTTTGAAATTGCTCAATGACCGATTCCTTTGCAAGACAACAAACGTGTTCCATATTTTTGTTCGTGGAATTTACCTAGTTGTGTTTTGTTAACTTTCTTGCATGGGGTGTGGCAATTCTAAGATTGTGTAGTGAAATGTTTAAGAACAGGCTGGTTCTGTTTAAATACATCATTGAAAGTATTAGATAATTGTTTTTCTCATAATTTGCACATAAGTATAGAATTTAAAAAATCACACTTTATAAAAAAAGTATAATAAGTTTTTTCTCCACATCTTCTAATCAAAATCATACTGAGGATTTATGCTAATAACTCGCTTGATCGGATCAGTATGTGACGTCACATCTTGAAACTCGAAAGGTAACCCTGAAGTGAAAAGCAGCATCGATATTAATCAGTTGAAAAAGTTGACAAATTTTGCGTTGCTTCATTTTGTGTCAAATCTCTTGTCACATTTACATTCTGTGTCAAAAGTTGTTACATTTTGCATTAATTTTACAATTGCGTAAAAAAATTGTTATATTTCGGGTTAACAGGAGGGGGAGGATCGAAGGGTTAGGGAGGGGGAGGATCGAAGGGTTAGGAGGGAGAGGATCGAAGGGTTAGGGAGGGGGAGGATCGAAGGGTTAGGGAGGGGGAGAATCGAAGGGTTAGGGAGGGGGAGTATCGAAGGGTTAGGGAGGGGGAGGATCGAAGGGTTAGGGAGGGGGAGGATCGAAGGGTGCGAACGCCTCGCCTCCCATCCCAACTCCCCTCGGCCATGGAGGTCCAACTTTGGTCCGATCTAAGTTAGAACTTAAAACACAGAGTTTAAAAACCAGCTTTAATCTAGTTTGGTTCACCTTAATTGGCTTTTTTGATCAACTTTAATTCTCAATCTCGGGTGGACCAGTCAGAAAGCTTGGCTTTTTCACACAGAAAATTTTCCTGTTTCGGCTGAGGCCGTCCCCTCTTAATTTCATGTTTCTCGTCCATAGACTTTGTCAAAGTTGGGTCGACCGGCAATAAAGAAAAAAAAACTACCAGCTTTAGGATTGCAAACGTTGGAAGTAGCTAATATAAGTTCAAACGCGTTTACTTTCACAACATACTTACCAATAAATGTTGCAGCATTTTACTGTTTAATATTACGTACTTCAAACCAATTCATCAGAATTTTGTTACTGTAAATTTTACACAATTCCTTCCAACGCATGTGTAAGCATTTCTGGTCTGTGGCAAATGTTTCGGGACCTGGGTTCGAGCGCTCTGATTGGCTGAAATTGCAAGGAAAAGAAGAAAGATTTTTGCAGCAATTTTTCGAAGAAGATGTCTTGTTTGTTTCAGCAAAAATTGAGGCTTGGAAATAAGTTTTCTCTCATTAAGCTGTATCAGATCAATAACTAAGTCAAAGTGAGCCGAAGTGAGAAAGATTGACGGATTATGCCGACCATAACAAATTCTATCCCCGTTCAATGAAACTGCCTTCATGAATGAGAGTGCAAAAAATGGGAGTTCTGACACTCGAGGCGATGCTAAGTAACCACCGCAATACAGTTTGTGAAGAATTTTGGCGAAAATTGAAGTTGCCTATGACACACAAGAAAGATGTGCCGAAATAGTAATTGTAATCTGATTGCCAGTAGTGTTCAGTGGAATGCAAACACTTCGACACAAATCGTAAACGTGCGTCACCAAAACTACAGGTAACTGATATTTTCGCTGAAGGAATTTCGCGAAGTTTCGCTTCAAACATTTTCAGAAAAAGTGATATCGATATAATTTTGATGCAAAATATCAACTCTAGAACCAATCTGAGCTCCTGTTAAAAATAAGTTGAATTCGGACTAAATGGTAGAAGCTAATAGAGACCTGGATGTACGCGCAGAGGGCGATTTTTGACATCAATTTTGGCTTGTCGAGTTTGCATTGGGCAATCTTGTTATTATTTAACTAAGCTCGTTGAGAAACTTTAACTATGCCTATGATACGTCCACAATATTGTAGTTAAAGCCCATGGCATCATATTTTTGATGAGGTTTCTATGAAGCTCAAACACCTCGACACAAATCGCACGCCTCGCTCATCAAAAATCTCTTCTGTGACTGTGTCTGTAAACACCATTTCAATGGCTGGCACACAAAAATATGAAACGATCTTTAAAGTTAAGATTGCAACATGATATTTTCTTCCCTTCGCATAAAACAGGAGTGGCAACTACATTATAGTAGCGGCTACGGAAGCAGCTGGACGATTTGGACGGAAATTATTCACAAGGAACCATTCTAGCTGCACTCAGCACTTGTGTACGCCTCATTGGGAGTAGTTTCTTGCTCGAAGCATTAGCAGACAAGGGAGATTTGGGCTATAATTTTAAAAATGCTGCTGCCTGTTCTCAATCAAGTTTTTTAAAAGTTGTTTTAATATGTCCTTTTCTTAGAAGATAAAACGTCAATTGTAGCTACACTCCCTCCTTTTTAACCAGGTCTTCTGTGGGCTACACACACAGCCTGAATCCCTTCAGGTTTCAAAAATTTCAATGAATCATTGAATGTCAAACGCCGAATTTGTTTTAGCTTAGAAATCATTGGAAAGTATTTTACTTGATTTTCAACACGAGTTTCTTTTAGTATTTTCTTTATAACAACTGTCAACTAGCACAGTCCTTTTTTGACAAAAAAAAAAGCCCTACCGTCATTTCGAATTCATAAGCTTCAATGTAACGCTAGAAATTGAGGCACTTGGTACCCATTTCAAAACAACACTGAAAAACTGATAGAAACGGCTTATTATCATGTATGGCTGCGTCAACTTGAAATACAAAATAAATCATAGAATCGAATGTGGTTTCTTGCATGTCTTTCTAACAAATGCATGTGACAGCTAGTGGGCAACATTTTCAACAGAAACTTTAGCAGTTCTCAGTAATCAGTTTTTAACATTGCGATGATGAAAGGACTGAGTTCAAAAACTTGACGACTAGCAACGTTTAAAAAATTTATTAATCTCTATCGGGTTGAAATGAGCAAAAGAAATGAAGCATTTTTTTGAATGGTTTATCTGTTCAAATCGAAAAGGCGGCTGTTAATAAGAACTAAAATTTGTAAACAAGTCAACAAGCGATTAATAAAATGTTTTCCGATATCAGTTCAGTCCAAAACCTGAGCAAATTAAAGTTTACCTGCAAGGAATGCGGCAAAGTATGTATAAACGGTGAATGACAAAATGTGGTCAAAAATTGTTGAAAGGTACTTCACCACTTGTTCCGTCGTGCATTCCCATCCATATGAATTACAGGTATTTGGGTATTCCCTTCAGCAGTCTATTGCAGTCTCTGGTTTAAATCAAATATCTCTCAACTTGAAATGAAAATATATCTGTGATTGACAGTTCACTTTGCTGAAGAATTTGGAAGCAAACTGCAAAATCAAGTTGTTCGAACATAAGTTTCACCTCTCCGTTTTTCAAAGTTTTAGTTCATTTTCATCCTCCACAACCGCAGACAAACTTGTACCGATCATCACCTCAGCTTTCACCATAAGTCCATGTAAAATCATATTTCACAGTCAGTTTTGATCGAAAATAAAACTAAGAGAAACTGGAGAACTGCAATTCCATCACGTGCTGATGATCAGTTTTATCCACGCGCCTTGAATGAAAACGCTGAAACCGCGCGGAAACCTGGGGCTGGGTCAAACATTTGCCACAGACCAGCATTTGTATTAAGCAGTAAATTTAGTTTTTGCTAGGGACTATCTTGTTTTTGGTTTCCGACCAATATAACGGCATGGATTGATGGGTTGACATATGGATGCATTTCTATTTTTTGCAGTAGAAACTAATTTTTAATTCTAGTTCTGAAAGATCAAACTGCACCTCAAACTGCATCTCAAGCTGGTTGTCGGCTGCCTTGTTAAATATACATATACCACACGAACTCTCACAGATTCCAGAACAAGATATGCACACATTGAAAATGACGTAGTTCACATACAGAAAGCCAGTCTGTGTTCTTTTGGAGTTTGTGGGACTGGAGGAGGTCGGGGAGGAAAAAGTAGCCGCTATCAAGAACTCCAAAATGTTGAGTTATCGAAAAAAAATGTACTAACTGCCAACTAAGTCAGTACTAAATATAACGGTAGCTAGTTAGTTCCTTTATGACGTCAAGTGAATTCGAAAACCATCTTAAATTCAGATGTGACCTGGTGACTTATAAAATAAACTAAATTATTGAAGATCAATTCCGTCAGATAAACAGCGAAATTTAGTTCATATAAAATGAATTAGAGAGAATAAGATAAAGATTTGTATTTCTATATTAAACATCAAACTACAGTTAGATTGTAGAGGTTAGACGTTAAGTCTGGTTTAAACAGACTAAGTTATCCGCTGAGTTGCGGCCGCCATGTTTGTTGATTTCCATTCACAGGAGCGTCACACCCGGCCATTCATATTTACCTCTCAGCATAGAAACCTTATTCTGAAAAAAGTCCGTATACTACTCAACTAAAATACATTCCTCTTACGTGAGATAATACAAAACGAGAAACGATGAAATCTTGAGGTGTTATTTCAACTGAATACCGCCAATCCATCGTTGAGAACGTGAACCGCGAACATCAGGAGCTTAGTCACGTGACCCCGGAGGTTCGCTGTGTGTGCGGTTTGAGCCCACAAGCCTCTGTCTTAATCGTATAACGCTTATGGGGCGAAAGGGGGGGGGGGGGGCTCACTTATTGGATGACGTCATCACTGATTACGTAATCACGGCAAGTCACGAAAGTTGGATTTCCCCTTCAAAATTTGCATTTTTGCTAAAAATGGTTCAAAACTCGCGATTTTTTGTTTATTTCTGATTACTTTATAGTTTTAAGCAAGAAAATGTTGTTTTCTAACTACTTCCAATAAAATAACTCAAAATTAATCAAAATCCCAAAGTCGAATAGTCAAAAATACAAGGTGGCATTCGATCAGATCCACCATTTTGAATTTTTGCATTTGTTACCGTGGCAAAATGGCTAATCAAATCACAGTTGTAAGGGGTCCAAATGACACCCTCCCCCCCCTCCCCCCCTCAAATGTTTGACAAAATAGCCCAAACAAACTAACACCGAGAAATCATTTAATAGTTCCACAGGGATAGTTATTTTATATGTATCTACTGAACAATGAACCGCGTCATTTTCGACTGCTACACATGAAAAATGACACCATCACAACACGTGTTCATTCATTCAGATGTGAGATATATCTG
The DNA here is from genome assembly GCA_025434825.1 of Bergia sp. 'catenularis'. Taxonomy (NCBI): domain Eukaryota; kingdom Metazoa; phylum Cnidaria; class Anthozoa; order Zoantharia; family Parazoanthidae; genus Bergia; species Bergia sp. 'catenularis'. The sequence continues at coordinate 5,643 of JANRMR010057881.1, read as the reverse complement.
GTAAATTTTAAACTATACAATGTACATTTCATAAACTTGGAGAAGATTTTCAATTTAAGTTGCCTTCCTTCAAGCAACAGATTTCTTGTTTTAACTTTGTAGCATTATAATTAGACGCTTTCCTTGTACGACATTTAGTGGTGGAAGTCTACACTCCTTCGTTTTGCTGTGCGAGGACTTTCAATATCTTTCTCCTGCATTCTATTCCTGGCGCAGCACAAAGTGTTCTTAGCGACTCTCTGATCTGTAAACAAGCATAAAGGGAACGCGTGCTATTAAGTATAGCTGACACTTTATCAACAAAATAGAATTAGCGCTTTACTAAGGAGCAGTTGCAACTGCAATAATAAATGACCCGCTTTCATCGGACGTTCGCCAATTTTTAAAGCTAAATCTACCATACTGGGAAAGCTGGCGGTTGTACATTTAACCACAATGCCTTGTGAGCCTAACCCATCACTTTCAGGTTTTCCGCGCGCTAGGAGTTGTGGGTAAATGTACCAGCCATCTTTTTTGTTACGGCCTGTCGTTCTTGTCGTCAAACAAAGAAAACAATGAGGGTGATTTTATTTGTGTTACTGAACAGCCTGTGACTTTCAGTATACTTCTTATGAAATTAGATTGATTGGAATCCCTCTTTTTCCCAACATATTTATTTTCTCTTGATTTAGTACCAGACCGATACTTTGCTAGTTTGAAGAGATCGATGTAAAAAATCTTTACTACAATCATCCAGATTCATTACTGATTTTACATGAAAATACGAGGCAATTCAAATTTTTTTGAAAGATTCATGTACTCTTATTATGTTTGATGTTTTGTATTTTGTTAAGTATTCTTAAAAATTTTTAAACAACAACGTTCATGATTTTTGTCTGCTGTTATCAGTAACTTCGTTCCCAGAGCTTTTCCCCAACAAAAAGGACACTTCACTTTACTAGCGAAAAGCCCTGGGAACGAGATGACAGGGTTCCAGACGCTCAAGACACCATCAATTCACTGACGCCTATGACGGCGTTGCAATTGTTCCTTTTGTATACTGTCGATACAATTTATAACAACCGATGCCGTTTTGAGCCATTTTGATGAAGAAGATGAAATCGTAATCGTGGAAATGCAACTAAATCCAACTCTCAGTCTAATCTACTAAATAGTAAAAAAGGCCTGAAATAGCTAAATAATTAAGACGCATTCCAGTCCTATATACTACCATTGCATCGACAACTCGATTCGCAGCCATTCATCACTTTTTTACTGCCTGTATGTTACAAATGGCATCGACTGTTGCTGGAATTGTGTTAAGTTGCATTGACTCAATAACACGAGGCAAAAAAAAAATAGCCATTTGCCATTATTTTAAATAACGTGAATTTTATTTAGCCAACCAGATGAAGAGAGAGAAATGAAACGA
>JANRMR010057769.1:0-16703 GCA_025434825.1 Bergia sp. 'catenularis' | reverse complement strand
CCACCCCCCCCCCCCCCCCCCCCCCACAAATGCATATGTCTATGGAGACAGTGATTACAGCTCCCGAAGAAACCTTGTCAGCATGTTTCCCTACATGTGTGCCCTCTTCCACAGCAAAGATTCAGTCCTCCAACCTCTTCTCCCATGTCACTGGGGTCAGTGATATTAGCTCCCAAAGAAGCATGGTAGTGACAGACCTTTGTAACATGTTTTCCTATGTGCCCTCTTCCACAGCCAAGGTCCAGTGCCAAAGGGAAATGCCTATTTGAAATATTACCAATGACTGAATACTTAAAAGATGTAGTAAAAATGGCTTTTCATGTGAAATAGCCTCAGTGATGTGTTAACAAGAACACAAAAGTAGTGTTAGGGAACTATGATGTGTGCTAGCAGAGCGGTTTCCCAGTGAATTTAGTGTTTCTCCAAACTCCTAAGTGTTGACATCAAACGATGTCACATGGAAAACTATTTTACATTTCTTTTATAATAATCAATGCAAAGCTTGTCTAAAATTCAAACAAATGTTAACATTTTTTGAAATACAGTTTTATTGTAACTAAAATACAAATATTTAACTTATTTGTAATACTTATAGAAAAGGGTGCAACCATATTCAAAATGATGGAGAAGAAGAAATTACCTGGCAATGTCAGCTATCCTGTCACACACTTTGTAGGCAATCTGACAAATAGAACAATCACTTAAATTATTACTGACCTCTTGGATTATACATGTAAGCATGATTTGTGTGATTTAAAAATGGGAGAGAATGGAATTTATAAGAATAGTCAATGATGATAACAATAATAATTATAACAACAATAATGATAATAATAATAATAACAACGGTAGTATTAAAACTTATTTATTTATTTTCAGATTTAGTGCCGAGCACAAGGTACATAAAACAAAGACACAAGGTCCCCTACAAGGTTTTAGCACCTGACACCCACCCCCAGTAAATTTAATAACTAATATAGTATAACATCTCTTTAACCCTTTCAGCCCCAGCCAGTTTATTAATATCTATATTCTCCTTACAATATCAATACAAAACAAGTTACTTGGTTGTGATAATAATGGAATTGATCACACCCAGCAAACTGTTTAATATGGAAAGCAAAATTCTCCAAAACTGCTTAAAATCAAGGTAGTTTCATCAGGTTTGTATATGGAGCCAAACATCTCTGGGGTGAATGATCGCAGGGTGAACTGGGAATGATGCAAAACACCAGGATTGCTGTACTTAAGAAGGCACACGAAAAAAGTTTGGCTAAGCAAAAGTTGATTCTCTGACCCACAGAAACAATGTGTGAGACAATACCCGTGGGTGGGTTTGCCTGATACCCCACTGGGCGGGGACCTATGGGGCAAACCACTTGCTCAGGTTCATATTAATAATCATCTTACTTTCTTAGTTTATAGATGGAGTGCAGGTAATGGAAAATGATATAATTAATAATAATATCAAACCCAATCTATTATCGTACACTTGGTCAAAACGAGGGCTAATTTTACCACTGATTCCTTAAAGTGTGACATACCTCATCTTTAAGGTAGTCGTAAACAGCAACGTCCTCTGCCAAAGCAGCCCTGTTCTTCTGTCGCCGCTTTGCTTTTCTGTCAAAGACATTCATGACGTGCTCATCTCTTCCAAGAGAGCTAAAACATCTGGCGCCTTTGACAATCCTCATCTGCATGAGAAAAAACCTTAATGCCATTTTTCTTTACCGCAACTGAAATCAAATCTCTACCTTTCTAGAATTAAGAAAAAGATTGCAAATCTCCAAACTGCTTGAGCCGCCATCTTGGATAAGAAACAGATTAAGACTGGTACCTAGCGCTTGGTAGCCAAGCATAATCTCGTGTAATGCCAGGCTACTAATGTAAATATGGCGGGAAGATCGAACAGCCTCTTTTCCAGCTGTTTATAGAGTTACTTTTTGTGTTTCCTTCGCTAGATTAAAAGAGCAAAGGATAAAAAATGTTTACAGAAACTATAGATGAGTTAAGGTGCTACTTGAAATCCCATACAAACGGTACCTGTTGCCCGCCCTGGAGCTGGCTTGCTGTGAAGTTAGCATCTCTTCTGTCCAAGTTCCCGTCTGGAGTAACCAAAGCCATCATTCTGGCAGAGATTCAACAGTCGTGGAGCAATTTTAGTCTTCATCAAGGACGATTTGAAAGTTCTAAGAGGCGAAAGACAACAATCGATTCCATTTGTGAGAGCAAGCACTGTGCACAAGAAGCCATTTTGGAAGCTAGAATTGAGACCGTTGAGAGCATTCCTGGAACACATACAAAGGTCGCAACTCTTCGTGATAGAATCGAAGGAAGGTACTCGCTTGATATGTACCTGCACCAGAAGTTTTACCAAGTCGAAAAAGCTTTGCTGAAGCATAAGGTGCGTCTTACAAGCGTTCGGCTTCTCCAGTCCTCAGTAAATCAAAAACTTCGACTCTTGCCTTCTGAGAACGCCGTGATCGTGTTGGAAGACAAAGATATGAAGAGCGTGGAGCAAAATTTTTCCACTATGGAGGGAATGGAAAGTGAAAGCGCACTGCCGCATTACAGCAAAAACGTTAAGGTTTGTTGTTTTCAAGATGCACCAGTAAAATGAAAGTTTCCCGTCACCCTCTCCCAGACATGAGCAAGGTTCTTTTGACTCCATTGACAAAAACTAGGCACCAGGGCATAGGGTAAATGACGTCAACTCCCTGAACCCAATGAATAACTTTATTATTTTTATATTATTATTATTGCACAAGAAAGGCTTGTGTTAGAAGTTGTTTGTGTAAAAAAATTGCCAAAACCAAAGGGTCGTAATTAAAAAATGAAAAAATTTTACAAACACATTAAATAGAAATAAAAGCATACAAAGGAAGTGAAATCCTGGACCCCACCCAGCCCTCATCCCAGAAGAAAACTATGTGCACTTGTACAATACCATGTAGGTGAGCTTACATGTCAATTTACTGTCACTGTCCATTTTATAGGTAAATTTCTTCATTCTATTCTGTTATACATATTAATATTTTGAGATTAAAATAGAATTAGTTTTTCCTGATGTTCTAGGTTGAAGTTGGAGAAGTTCTTGCAGAAGAAAAAGTGCATCTTCCTAATGGTGAGACTAGTGTCAAAAGAGCTGTCGTTGTTGTTGATGCTGTTGGTATTCACACCAAGTTTACCCTTTGGGACGAACAACTTCCTTTGGTAGACCTGTTCAAGGAAGGAGATATTCTAGCGATTCAGCAGCCATTTGTTATACAGAATGAATCAGAGAGCTTTATTCTAGAGTATGGACCCATGACTGTTGTTTTTTGTCAGGCAATAGAGCCAGAGCAGGAACTTGTTCAAAGCCAGGTACCACAAGCAACTCCAGCTAGTGTCACTAAGGACAGTCATGGAAATCTTGATTATTCATCATTTCCTGAGAGGGTTTATATCACTGACATCAGGACAAATGTAGGACATGTGACTTTGTTTGGAGTGATAAATACCATAAGTGAAAAGGAAATCTTTAAGAATGGACCAAGTGTTGGTCAAAAGTTTGTACTGGAAATCAGAGATGTATCAGGTGATTGTCAAATTGAAGTTTTTGATGACTCTTGCAGTTATCATGAATCTTTATATACTGGACAGTGCATTATCTTGAAAGGGCTTCAGTCAACGAATGCAGGACCAAATCTGAAGTTACAGCTTCTAAGCCACCATGGTGGTGTTATCTGGAACCTGAGCAACTTAACTGGCTGGCTTGCTACCAAGTGCCTTGGCAAGGTGTTACCCCTGGCAACAATATCTGAAAGTGGTCAGACCAACTGTGTTGCACAGGCAGTCATCATTCAAATTAAGAGTAAAGATGTGGGTAGTTGTGTCAAAGTGCACTCATCATGCCTCCACCCTGTCATGACCCAGCCTGGGAAACTCATGTGTTGCCAAGAATGTGGTATGAGTCACCTTATTCAGCTACCCAACAAACCAAATTCAAAGGTTAGTAATGCAGTTATCAACAGTGTTTTCACCAGGGTGAAACAGAAGGGCATGGCTCCCCTGTTTTTTTTCCAGCACCCTTCCAATTTTTGAATTGCCCTTGTTCCTCTAGAACTCTTGCCATTTTCCTTGCTGTGAACTTCAAGAACACCATTCAGTTGCAATTGTTATCAGATGCAAATACAAGCACAAAACTGTTTAGAAATGTAGGCTTCAGTATCAGTGGTTTGCAAATAGTTTTCTGAAAAATACTGCAGTTTTCCTGAATCTAGCTCTCCTGGTATGATATTCACTTGTGTTTAAGCAAACTGTTTTGCATTCTGCTGATCAGGGGTACACATTTATGACTCTTTCCATTGCCTTTTAAAATCAAGTACTTGTTTGAGTATGGAAGGAATAAATGTGAAAAAAGCACAGAAACTTAAGAAATGTTACAGTGTACAACTACACGTACATGTTTCTCTATTATTTTGCAAATGACCCACTTTACTATTATGAGGTGCCCCTCTGTTATTTTGCCCTGGCAAGAACACTGACCAATTGATGTTAAGCAAGAGAGATGGAGCAAAGGAAGGGCAGATGTGAGGTGGGGGTCGGGATCAAGGTAATCAGAAGTAAATGTTTTAATCCTGATTTTGACTTGCATTTTATAAAAGAGTTAAGTTTTAAGACCAAGGCTATTTTTGAGATTTACAATGCAGGAGAATTTCACAGTATTATCATCTCTATTCTCTACACAGGAGCCTAGTGAACACTGGCATTGGATCTACAGCCTGACTGTTGTGCTCGATGACTCCAGTGGTAGACTGGAAGCAGCTCTGACTTCTACAACAGCACAGCAGCTCTTGCAAATACCTACTCATCAATTTGCTGAGCATGTGACAGTGATTCAGGATCAAATTCTAGAGTCAATCCTAGCTCAGCAGTTCTTGGTTGGACTGTCTTGCACTGATGGTGGTTTTCAGGTTGATGCTGTTAGTCCAGTTGCCTAACTATAAATTCATAGTTTTTTTCATACTCACTAGCAGACTGCAAGTCATCTCTTCCTTTCTTCGCACAGTTGCTTTTCTCAATTGCCAACTTGTTTGCATCTTTTGCTGCTCATTCATTTGTTTTTCTCAATTCTGAGATTTTTGTGAAGGAAAAGACAGCTGGCTGTCTAGCTAGGCAGAGGTAGTTGCAGTTGTCTATGAATTGACAAGAATCAAACACCTTCACGATTTCAAAAATATATTTTTGTGATTTTTCTAGGAGTATTTCAAAATCACACTAGCTAAAAAATAAAAATGCATTTGCTTTGCCACCGTCAAAAAATGTCAATGATTCTAATTAAACATTCAAACGGGAAAACCACAGGATTCTTCCCCTAATCCCAACCTAAAATTTAAGAACTTATTGAGGACTTTTCATGTACAGTAAAATCCTAAAATCTAGCAAAGTAGCCTCTAATTTGAATAAAGGACTTCAAAACAAAGCTTGGTGTATTTATTAACTCACTGGAGGAACTAAGTGTCCTTTCCACAGAAATTCTCACTTGCACACAACTGATATATATAACATTTTGTCGAGCAAAAAATACAAACTTCGAAATCAGGCAGCAAGAAAATAAATTTTGAGGACTTTTCATGGACATGGGCATTTTTTCATGTTTTTAAGGACTTTTGAGTACTTAAATTTTGAAAATGAAAGTTTAAGGACTTTCATGGTTTTTAAGAACCAGTACAAACCCTGAAACCGGTGATTTTAAAAGTCCTGGAATTTTATTTCAGTTTTCCAGGAGTCAGTCTAACATTCCAGGACCATTTCATGAATTTCCAGGAAAAAATAAAATTCCAGGAATTCTAGGAGCACATGAATTGTGCTATGAATTCAGTTTAGGAAATGGTTTGTTGATCTGGCAAACTGGTATCCACAACAGTACAACAGTTCTGAAGGGTTGCACTCATTAGTTTGTCCAGCCTGTGACAGTACAGTTGAACCTCAATTATCTGAACCTTCTGGACTTCTCAATTATCCGGACTTTTTTCTATGGTCCCAAGTTTTTCATGAATATTAATAAGACATACAAAAATCCTCCACTGAAAGATTTTTTTACTTGTACATACTGTATCAAATCTATAAAACAGACACTGAAGTTCAAATTGCTTGATTAAATACATCTTTCCCATTTATTTACTTGTCTTTGTTTTACTTCATTAATATTCATATTTTTGATTTTCAAGACTCTTGATTATCTGGATTATTTCCCCCCAGTCCCAGCGAGTCTGGATAATTGAGGTTCTACTGTAACTCAAGATAAAACTAGTGTAACCCTGTTAGTCCAGCAAAACTGGAAAATAGATAGTTCAGTTGCACGCTGGCCAAACACAATTGAAGACACTAGTGCAAAAACAACTTTAGATCAACTTTCCAATTCTCCAAAGGTTTCTCAGTTTTTGTTTTCATAATGTTGGGAGAATTTAAGTTTTCATATGAAGTCACTTTTGTCATTTTTGTACTAGACTCTTCATTTACAGTTACAGGTACTTGGTTTAGAAAACTTTGCCTGATGCTTCATAGACAATGTAACTTGGATCATCTTCCCTAATGGGGAAAAACTTCTTACATGTACATGTATTAACATACCCATTTATAAACATGATGCTTTTTTCTAACTTTTCCACACAACAAAGGTTAAATAATCACATAAACACTGAGGTCAGAAAATGTAAGAAAAACAAAGGCAAACACTCCATCTCAAAGAAGAAAAACAGAATGCTTGCTTTTTATATTGTAAAAAAATTCCTTTGCAAGAACATCAGTTAATAAGTTAAAGTTCTTGTTTCATTCGTTCACAACTAGCTGTTTCCTAACTTTTCCATTATAACTTGCAAAAGTTCAGGAAATGTAGTTCTCATAAAGTGTCCTCTGTTGGTGTAATGATACCACTTGGCCCCAGTCCCTTCTGCCACTTGCTGCTGTTCGGTGAATGGTAGAAATGGATCATCTGATGAACCAAACTGTACAATCCACTGTGTGTTGGCCTTCATTTGATTCCACAAATATGGCCGGCTATAATAACCTAAAAATTATTTCAAAGGGTAACATTGTGAAAATTAAAATATTGTCAGTGATGATGAAAGCATACGCACCCCACCTCCCCCCCATGGAGTAAAAAGGTCTTCCTGAAAAGAACTAATTCACTCGACAGTTACAAATTGTGAAATTGTGAAAAGGAAGAGATTAACTGCCCTTTTTTCATCTTTTTGACCACTCCATGTTCTCTTTTACCATCATGAAAACAGACAAAATACAGTCCAAGGCAACCTGAGCATTTTCAAATGTTACTTGGGGAACATGCCCACCTTCACTGCTCAAATGCACCACCCCACAAAAAATCCTGGCTATGCCCCTGAAAACTATTGTATTTCTTTAGCTGGGTCAACACTGTCTAAGTTAATATGGAATTGGGGAAAACCTATTCAAAACAGCAGTCTGAAAACAACTGTGGAGAAATGGATCTTCTTGCACTTTTTGTCATAAAAAATGATCAGAAGTAACATGAAAAAGTCACTGACAATAAATTTCGTCAATTTTCTGTTGAACCTGTCTTAGGTAGATCTATTACAATTTATTTACTCTCTCATCAGTGTTAAATGTCACATGCATAATTGTAATTAACAAAAACATTAAATTATTATAATAACAAAAATGTCTAACTTATACTGAAAGCCATCAAAAAGTCCACAGTAGTTGGTATTCAGTGAGAAGCAGTAATGCTCTTCTTACCACTAGCCTTCTCATTGGGGTCTCCAAGGTCAGTGATACAAGCTGATACCAGAACTATTCCATGAACCTTATGAGTTTCCACATATCTAGAAAAACAGGATAAAAACTACTGAATATGTTCATCATTTTGATGTCAAAAGTGTTTGTATTGTTTGACAAGCCTTTTGTCTTTAGTTATTTTGATTTTAAAGTCCAATAACACAACAATTTGCTGTTATAATATCACCAGTTGGTATTCAAGGAAGACTTAAATCTAGTGATAAGAAACTTGTTCAATCTGTATCTTGTAAATCCTTGACTGATCTTTCCCATTAACTGATCCTAGCATCCTCGTGAAAATGATTTCCATGAGGACAATGAGAGATCTCTGCCTGCAGGGTCACCACCAGCTTAATTAAAAAACTTCCATCCATCAGGAACATGTTAAATACTGTAAAGAGATTTCTACACACAATATACAAATTTATGTAATGTTGAATGCATTTCTCACATGAATGAAAATCCCAGTATTAAATTTTCTATCAAAGAGTCTATCTCTGTAATTTCTGAAAACTTGTACACAACCTCCAAGCCTCACCTCCTGTGAACAGTTTCAACTCACCTCATCGCTGCTTGTGCTCCAGAACTGTGGCCAACAATAATGGTGTCCTCATCGCACTGAAGCTCCTTCTCCATGAATGGAATCCATATACACTCTCTTGCAGCAACTACAATGACAAGGATGAACTCACAATTTTTATAAATACTAAGTAACATGTCATTACATCAAACAATATTAATTGTGTCGTAGGTGACACTAATTTAATTGGTTAAACACTTTTGATCAAACGAGTCTCAAAACTAACAAGTTGTTTGTGATCAGTAATCCTATTTCAAATAAAGATTGAAATAAGTTTATTGATTGTTACTCCAGTGATGGATACCCAACAAATACCATGTACAAAAACTATAACACAAAATAAACTCTTGATCAAAATGGAAATTATACACTAGTTCCAATTTAAAAGCCTGAAAAATGCTTACCAGAATCTTGTATCCCCCTCCCCCCAAAAAATAATGTAAATAATTTCTGCCCCCCCTTTCCCCTGGTGAATTCTTAGGACTTTCATAAAATGACCTTTTACTATCACATCAAACAAATAGCTGAACAGTAGCATTAAAGAAAGGTGGGCCATGAAATAGTATTTATGCACAATATAATGAGATTTTTGCATTTTCAAATAAGAAATTTGCAACACAAAAGGCAATAACTGCATCATTAAATGTGAAAACTACATAGAAAATGCAAGATCAGTACAATATAATGCAACCTTAATTTTGACACCAATACTGCTCCATATTAGCACTTTTAGGGACTGCAATATAAAGTTAATTCATCTGACAACTTCCAATTTCCGTATTTCATATATAAGGAATTCCCAACAAGAATTTCCCCAAACTTGATTATTGAATCTGACTTACCAGGGTCTGGCATGTTTCTCAATAAACATTCAACAGAGTTCTGAAAAGGACACATTATTTAGTTGTAAACTCTTAAGTGACCCTTGACTTCAGCAACATTACCTTTTAAGGTAAAAAAAAAATTCAGGTATTGAATTAATCTCTTGTTTATGAATTTTAACAGTTTTTCACTATCTGTGTCTTACGTTTTTGTTATCTCCTTTAAAAGTCATGGACAAAGCAGGCACTCCAGGATAGGGTAGAGTGAATTAAGCTCAGAGAAATCCACATCAGCTTTGTACTATCAAATGATATCAGACTATGCTTGTTATTTTATTTAATTTAAAGTGCCTATGAAGTGAAATTTTTTTCAGCACATTTAAAAACACACTGTTTTAAATATACAATTCCAAACTTTGAAAAGCTGATGGCAAAAAATGTGGATTTTACAAGCACTGAAAGTCAAGCAATTTTTCATCTTTCTTTCCATGCACCATGGCAGAATGGAAGTATATACCACTACAACTACATACCACACCATCTACCAACTCATTGAAACAGTTTCAGTGGCTTATCCCGCCAAGACATATCCAAGATCATAAGCTCCAGTCATTATTACGACTGAGAACTTTTGGCCAGCCCTTGCGTCACATATCCCTTAAGGGAGATTATTGCAGTACCCCATTTAGATTTAGATAAATTATACACTACAGTCAAACCCCGCTATTTTGAACTTGGTTAACTCAAACTCCCTGCTATTTCGAAATCAGACCGAATTCCTTTGCCCTTAATTTTTCAGTCATTTACTATTGGTTAATTCAAACCCCCGCTATTACGAACCATTTTTCCTTTCCCCCGAGAGTTCGAAATAGCGGGGTTCAACTGTACCTTGTTATGTCATTGTCACCGTCATTTGGAATCGATTTGGCCACAATTTGAGATGCTACGAGTCAACTCCAAGCGCCACAGAAACGTGAAGAATGACAATGGCACAACATTGTAGAGGTAAATGATGGATTTTCTTAATTTTCGGAGCAATACACGGCGTATTTCACATTTCTCATATATTCGCTTAAAAATGCGATCACTAATATGTTGGCTTAAACAACGTTCCGCTTGTTAACTCCAAACCCAAACGACGTAATTGTACTTCATTTGGACTACCTGTGCTAAAACAAAACCATTATTTGACGATGAACGATAAGATTATAATGTGACTAAAATAATCTAGATTGATATTGTGGGAAATATGACTCGTAGTCTTAAAGAGTAATTATATTTGTGTTTACGCATTTTATTGTACACCCTTGCAATTTGAACGTCAGCCGTCATAGTGAAATATTTGACAATATTTATAGTCAGAACAAATCGTTTACCTTCTGAAGCTTTTTCCTCAACCACGAATACCAGTTACAGTGTTCAATGTCTCCAGCACCATTTCCTGGAACAATAACAACTTTCATCGTCAACAAGCTGCAAGCACATTGCCCTTGTCTTGTTCGAACGATGCTCGAAAAAGAACGACGCGAGGAACTGGGTGCTAAATTCAACAACACCGCGAAAAACGTCTGCGCATGCGTGTGATGTCACTGCCATTGTGCCAATATAGTTTCAATATGGTTATTTCGTGAGTCATAGCTGTGAGTCATTCGAATCGCTGGAAGTAGCTTTGCATTCATTGCATGAGAGCTTGCTACAATTGGAAATAATTCAAGTATATCTGAAGGGAAAATACAATCACAAAGTAGCTGTGATGGTTCTAAATTCTTTGATTTTGAATTTGTTCTGCATTCTAAAAGTAACTGAGCGTAGTAGCTGGGGCTGATCTCTCCAGCTAACTTTCATCGATGAAAGAGTTAACATGTACCACTGCTAATGAACGTTTCAGCTTAATGGCATCATGCTTAAGTAGCTTCACAGCTAGTCGTACTGGGACGTTTAAGCCTCCTCCACGTCTGTATCTTCCAGATGGATCAGGAAAAGGCTGGCCGGTTACAACACTGACAAAAGGAAATAAATATAGTTTTACAATAATATAACATTTTTAAAACGTCTTTAATATTTCAAAGAATAAGACTGTCACGTGTGGGGTTTCTGCGGTTTCTGACGTCTATAAGTTTTTACTCACCAATCGAAAATTTTCTGAGTACAAGGCCAGAATATGTCAACCAACTCCTTTTAAAGATGGCCCAGCTGTCCTCTTGTGCAATGTACCCTTAAAGCGTTACCCCGTGCTCCCCTCTTTCTGCTGATTTTAAAGCGATCTTGAACACCAACAATGAATGGGCATTCGTGGTAGCCTTTAACAATTGCATCAACCTTTATCACTCTAAAACTCGAATCCCCGCTCGAATCCTCCTGGCCATTGCTCCTTGCTTCATTAATATCTTCCATGTTTCTCAAATGATAAACCAGTTTGTAGTCGGTCCGTCCCCATCCAAACACAAGTTTGTTGTCTACTGTTGTATGCTTTGTTTGCAATATGTAAATGTCAAAACGATTTCCGTTTCCACCTTTGATTGTTCCGCATGTGCTTAGATTGAAACGGAAATCGTTTGATGCTGTCAGTTACATCTGTGCTGTTGGCCAGTTCACTACTATATGCTGTACTTGCTTACTGGAATTAATTTACGTGAATATCGTCCTTTAATTTTTTGATGTTGAAAACTATATTGCCAGTAACGCTTGCCAGATGACATTTCACGAGTTAAAACGTACGCTACTTGATCTTCACGAGGTTTTGAGTGAAGAACTCGTCACTCTCGAAGAATTTGAGTCAGCCAAGAGAAATCTTCTTCATGAGCTTATAAAGACAAAGGGAAGCTTAAGAGAGAGATTGAGAGCTCTCGTTGACGTATCGCACGTTCTTGGTGAAAGTGAGCTGAAAGAAGTTCGACAACAAATCATAAGTGGGACGGTCAAGAAAGTTGTAGACCAGGGTGCCGATGATAAGTCTTATGATGTAGATGCTACCAGTAGCCAGGAAATTATCGAGATATCAGATCTAGAACCATTAGCAAAAGTAAGTACCTTATATCAATCAGTTAATCATTAATATTGCAAAGTTCAATCAACTTTCTAAGGAGCAATCACAGTGACTTCATTTAGTTTTGGTTAAATTTTAGCTATGTAAGGACTATTTCAGACCTATTCACCTATTCCGTTATTTTTTGTAGAAATTTTCATTGTTTTTGATTGCATTATTCTAAAATTTACATATTCTAGTGATGTTTAATACACGACGTTCTGGAAAATAGACCACGAGTGATATTCCGGCTATCACGTATAGTAAGCGCATAGCGTTACTCATTGTTTTACTTGCATATTTGTTAAATTTTAACTATTCTGTTCTAGTCTTGTCAGCTCTTCTCTGCCTCCTGCCGGCTTTGTTCTCTGTTCTGCTCTGCTAGACTCTGCTCCAACTTACTCTACTCTATCTATTATTTATTTATTTATTTATATATTTATTACTCTTATTCTCTTCTCTTCTCTTCTCTTCTCTTCTCTTTTCTTCTCTTCTCTTCTATTCTATTCTATTCGAATCAAGTTTTGCATGAATTTAAAATCCCTGATGATTTGAATTACTGTTTTTAGAAATCCAAAACAGCCGATCATACGGACGTTGGTGGCCAGACCATTTTCCAGAACATCTGCCATGAGCTTTCTGATGAACACGAAAAGCTGTACTCGGTACCATGCGAGTTTACACCTACAATAGTAGAGAAAGGTGAAATAAGAATCAAGTGCAATCTCTGCTGTATCATGATAACACCAGGTCTTACAAAACAGCGGCTTCAGAATGTGCGAAGGCACTTCACTGAGTCAACTACCCACAAAGCTAAGGTTGTGGAGGCTGCCGGGAGACCAAATGTGTCTTCAGAGAGCATTGCACACATGGAGATCGTTGACGCAAGAAAGATTGAATTTGCGAACAAACTCGCTCCTGGCTCATTCAGCATTAATGAAGCAGAAGGTCACGTAGCGTGTTACTATTGCATTGGAGACAAACGTTATATTAGTTTGAATCCAAAACATGGCTCGTTCGCGAATAACATCAAATGTCATTTGAAATCAAAACAACATGTAGTAGCAGCGAAAGGAAAGAAACAGCAAAGTCTTACTTCTTTCATGACGTCACCAAAAGGAGGAGACGAAACGCAATGATTACCACGGGATCCATGTCTTGGATTCTATCTTGACACTGTTACACTTGCTAATGAGAAAACTTATAACCCAAAGGTTTTGTTAAATGACAGTCACGTTTCGTCAGACAATGGAGAAGTGTTGTGGTACCCAGAACCACACTTTAAAACAGCAACAATAAACGGAACTTTTCGTCACAGAGACTGAAAAAGAGTTGGCAGATTTGATAGTGGAATATGTTCAGCTTGCAAAAAAATTCCTAAAATAGATTCGTTTCGATTAAAACTACACAGGCGATGTGATAAGGCTGAAGACTCTGATATGGACAAAACTAAATTTGTCTATCGATCCAAAGATGAATTGTTGTGTACACTTAAAGATAAATGTGATCAAAGTGAATTTTATAAGTCTCAACTTTTTTTTATTGAGTAGCAAGTTGGCACGTGTAAAACAAAGGGCTCATGCATTGACAGATAGACTAAAGGAACACTCCAGAAGAGGGGACATCAAAGCCATAGGATATAACATCGCAAAGGCCTACAAGGAAGGACTCTTGAAGGAAAAATCAGGTTTGGTGGATATGCTTAAGACCGTGTCACAAAACCTATCTAGAAAGAAGAAAGGCAAGAGGTACAGCGCAACAACAAAAGATTTCTACGAAGTGCTACTTACGATCGGAGGTCCTCGCTTGTGTGACTTTGTTGCGCATAATCTGGACGGACCACATGTACATTCAGCTATGGTGTGGAGAAAGCAGAATGTTATCAACTATGAGCTCGGAAGGCATAAAGAGAACATCCTGGCTATCACTAATCTGTACAAGAAAGTTAAAGAAGCACTGCACTTAGAAGCAATACCGGTTCCCTATATTAAGGCTGAAGATGAGACGGCTATTATTCCGCGCCCAGAATATAAAGCTGATTCAGAAGAAATATGGGGTTTCTGCGGTAGGAAAGGTGAAGACCACATATGCGAAGAGAGCTTTGTTGTCAAAGTTGGTGATGATGAACGAGCCTATGAACGTTTGGTTGAAACATTTGTAAATTGTCAGGTTGCCACACACTCAAGAGTTATCATGATTAATCCGCTACATCGAAATTTCCCGAAAGTTGTTCTATTCCTTCAAGCCAATTGTAACCGCTTCACCCACAATGAAGTCCTTCACCAGTGTCTAGTTCTCGACTCTCTTTGCCAGAATATCTTAGATCCTGTCCTTGGACTTGGTATTGGTCATGCATCTGATGGTGATTCCCGTCGTAGAAAACTGATGTTAAATCAAGCAACAGCTACGACAAACAGATACCAGCCAATATCGCATGATGAAGGATTCATCATGTCAGCAAGAGTAGAAGTAACAGAAGCAGGGAAGAGAGTTTTAAGAGATTTATACGACCAAGATTGCATTCACAACGATAAAACGATCCTCAACCCTCTTGATCACCCAACTCGCATTTTGCAGCTTGGAAGATATTCAGCACACATGAACCATCTGAGACTAGTCATGAACACTTTCCCACCTGCAGTCCACGCTATGCTTGTTGATGATGTTGCCAGAAAAGATCGCCAAAAATGGGAGGTTGTTCAGAGACTGAAATTTCTTTCTGTCCAGCAATGTCTACTTGACATATTAAATGGTAGAAATGGAGCTGTGAGAGATGTTTCCGTACTTGGAACTTGGGCCTTCCTGTATGTCGCATGGCACTATACAGAAATATTTTTCAGCCTACATGCCAATCTGCGTGATCGAGTAAAATACGCCGCTTTTGTTGCTATTTTCTATAGTTTATTGAGGAACTGGATAATCGTGACTGATGGCCTTGCTTTAAAGGAACGATTTCTGACAAGAGAGTGTTTTCAAGACGTTCTCCTGTCGTGCCATTTTGCTGTAATTTTAATTTCTTTCTTTCGTGACGAGCATCCAGATATAGAATGCCCTCTCGATTTGACAGGAACAGACTGTTGCCAACGCTACTTCTCTGAAAATGGTAGTTTTATACAGAACCGTCATAACTGTACATTCTTGGACATGCATAGAAATCTAGGCCGCATGAACCGAATACAAGAAATAAGGGCAACTAACAACGAAATCAAGTTCCCAAACCGCAAGCACAATAACGATTTCATTTGGGATAAACAGTTTCCCCAAGATCGTCGACAAAGAGATTGCAACCTCAAAGATTACCCGTCAGCGCAGGAAGTAAAAGAGGCCTGGAAAGAAGGTGTTAAAATGGCCAAGGATCTGGCACGTAGACTGGGGATGCATCCCGATGAAGAGAATGAAGAACAAAGTGGAGATGATGGTGACGATGACAGTCGCGATAATGATAGTAGTAGTGAAGAAAGTGACGAGGGTAGTGATGTTGATGAGGATAAGATATGGTTTGACAGACCAATGGACTACATTGATTTTAAAGATTTGCTTAGAGGAATGGCAATTGAAGAGGAATTAGAAGCACTTCGACTGAATGCACAAGAAAATCAAAGTAACTGTGATGTATCGCAAGAGAGCAGTGACCCCTATCCAGAAGCAGAGATCGAGGCTAGTGGTGATGTAAGACACATTCTCAACCCTTTACTGGACCAGGTTAACGGAGAGGATAACGGAACAGCTGACAGCAGAACAACAAAGCCGACCATTCTAGTTCCTGGAGTTGGCGAGCGCTACAAGTCAACAGTTATAGCTGAGTTGAGGAACAATCCAAGTTTATCGACCGATCGTTTGCGACGGATAAGAAATGCTAGTGTGAATGCGAAGGATGCATGCAGTACAACAGAAAACCAGCTAAATTCTCTCTGTCTTTTTGATGACTGTGCATTCCATGAACGTCAAAACAACGAAATGTTTGTATTGGGTCGTGTTCAGCGAATGAGAAAGAAAGGAAAAAGAGGTTACATTGAATACGTCAAGCCAGTTAGTTTAGATGAAAGACCCCAAGACGTAGAAGTTATCTTCTCCAAATACAGTTTTTCAGAAAAGGAGAAGCGTTATTCCCACACAGAAGAAATGGCTGCTAAACCTCTATCTTCCGTGATCTGCAAAGTGAATCTAAGTATCAATCAGGCCAAGGAGATGTATGAGCTAAGCAAAGATGACGAAACAGTTATACAAAACTTTGTACGCTCGCTTCAAAGAATACGTCATACGCCATCCACATCATCACAAGTACGTCCACAAGTTACTAGTAACGCAAACATGGAAGATGAGGGAAGAAGAGTGGACTCCATCTTAACAACAAGCGGAAGAGTGAGCAGAAGAGTTTCATATCTGTTCTAATAGACTGAACTATGAATGCAAATCACTTTTTCATATCTTATCAGTATATACATATATAATCTTTTTGTTTCATTTGTTACTGTTCTTG
>JANRMR010057325.1:2614-14286 GCA_025434825.1 Bergia sp. 'catenularis' | reverse complement strand
TTGCCACAAGTTCGAACAGAACGTTTTAAACGTTGTTTTATAAATAGATGTCTTTTTAATTTCTAATTTTTAAACTCGTTAAAAATTTGTAAATCCGCACGTTTGTTGTAGATTGTTCTATAATAAAAACCATTATTATTATTATCTAATTATGTTTTTAAAACTGCAAAAACTGCACGTGTGACAGCTAAG
This sequence comes from Bergia sp. 'catenularis', assembly GCA_025434825.1. NCBI lineage: Eukaryota > Metazoa > Cnidaria > Anthozoa > Zoantharia > Parazoanthidae > Bergia > Bergia sp. 'catenularis'. The sequence goes on along the minus strand of JANRMR010057325.1, from coordinate 14,094 downwards.
AGCTCATTTAGGTCTGGTGAGATTATGCATAAAATGTTCAGCTAGTCTGAAAATAGACTTTCATAAAACTTTTGTTCAGTTATAAAAAGAAAGCAGTGGATAGAAGCAAAAGTACCCTGACTTAGTCTTAGTTTAAACACCATAAAATATAACAGATCACATAATGGTAATGAATTACAGAAATGGCAATGTTAATTAAACATTTTCAACAACTCGATGTTCAAACAAAGATGTGCTTTCCAAAAGTCTTGAATGATATCCTTTATTCCCATATGAAAATGTTTTCACATCTTCTACGGAAAAAGACGAAACAGTCAGAAGTTAATTTAAATAATATATCCGTGTCAGCCCACCCATAAGAGCTTACATGTGTGTGTGCCTAACCCGCAAGGGTGGCTAGGGCGATTATAAACACTTGAGTGAAGAAAAAACTTAGGCCCTCACCAGATCCTCACAGCTATCCAATTCACCTGGCTAACTCACTGTGTTGCCAGCATGGTGAGTCTCGATGGTGCAATGGATAGCACGCCTGACTAGTAACCAGGAGATGTGGGTTTGAGTCTGCTCGTGGCATAAAAACCAATTTTTTCGGACAAATGTAATATGGAAAAAGATGAAAGAGTAAGAAGTTAATTTTTTCACATCTTCGGTAGTCGGAAGAAATATTTCTTCGGTAAAATTGTTTTTACTTTGTAGGAGTTATGTGATCGCCATGAGAAAGGAGTACTAAAAGACCATCAGCACTCCCTGCAAAAAATGCAACAGATCAAAAAGCGACAAATTGCTGCTCAGGCCAAGGGTCAAGACCAGTTTGTGGACCAACTGGAGTCCAAAATTATCGAACAAGAATCTGACATCAGTAAAATGGAAAACAGAAATTTCTTCTCATTACACTGTTTACAGTTAGAGACACAACTTATACATGCAAACCTGAAAATGTTAGCCATCGCCTTTCAGAAAATGGCTGCATCACAGCTTGCAGGCCACAAAGAGGTATGTTGCATTACCATTCCAAAGTGTTATCACTTTCCTATCTGTGGAAGTCTTCAGGGGTGTCACTGGGCATTTTTCAGCTTTAAGCCTACCACCAGAATGTTGTTGATATATGGTTACCAATTTACACCGGTAAAAGACCCAGATTTTACAGGCCGTAAAGTAACTTTAGTTGGACCTTTAAGTTACAATCATGTAAATGTTGTATTTCCCTAAGATATACTATATAATATGATTCACGCAAAGACAAAGCTGTGTTAGAGTGGCATTCTAAAATGTAAGACCAAAGGAAGACCTGTTCGTGTACAAAAAATCTTTTAAGCCCGTGCTTAACTGGCTTACAGTCAGGTACACCCCTGGTGTTATTTACATGCATTGATGATGATGCTGAGGGTGATACTGATGTTGCTGCTGCTGCTGATGATGATAACTGATGATGATGATGATGATGATGATGATGATGATGATGATGACCATTATTGACTATGATAGTGATAGTGACAGTGTTTGTGATGGTAATAATGGTGATGATGTTGATGGTTATCATATGGTGTTGGTGATGGTGATGGTGGTCAAGGTACAGTATTCATGGTGATAATGATGATGACAATAAGTTACTATCACCATCAATATGGTAACTTATCATCATCAGTGATCGTGTAGTAGTAATATAAAAGCTTTATTGGTATGATAAAACACTTAGTACATATTGCAAAAGCATCACACTTGGCATAAGGCATACTTTCTCCAGTGGGCAGTCAGCTTTATTTCTGTAGTTGCACTGTCTGGTGATGATATTAAGTACATGGTTCGTGGAAAACCTGGAAAGTCATGGCATTTTTGAAATTTGTTTTCCAGGCCAGGAAAGATATGGAATTTAATTTTTATTCATGGAATTTTTAGCTTCGGTCATGGAAAATGAATAGAACTGAGTTTTCTGGTTTAAAAGTTTGAGAGAAAAGTCACTGAATTATTTATATTTCAGATTAAAGCGAAATCAATCACTTTTCACCTCAAGCATCAACCAGGCTTGAAAATAGCAAAACCGAAATATTTGCACATATCGTACATCCTGGTGTATAAACCAACTTGTACTTTAAGCCAACGCTCCTTTTTAGGACAAAACATAACTTTTTTTATGTTACCCATGTATAAGCCTTTGTGAAAATGACGTCATGGAAAACACAAAAAGGTCATAGAAAAGGTCATGGAATTTGAAAAATCCCAGAGAGTACAAACCCTATATGTAATAACATAAAAATGATCTTTATAATATACATTAATTATGTTCTACTGCAGATGGAAAAGATTTGGAGTGAATTGCAACCACTAGTTGACAACATCATCCCCAAGGACAGTGGTTCACCAGGTTTATCACCTCCTGGTTCACCACCTGTGTAGGATGCCTGTGCTGCCATAGAAAACCCAATTGCTAGTATTATATATAGAATAATTTAGGAGGAGGTCCTTCTTACATTTGTCTCAGAATGGTCTTGCAGAACACTTTTGAGGTTTACTCTACAAGAGTGAGCTACAAACCACAATTTATGGAACAGGTCTTTGATGTTAACCCAGTTTGGCCCCTAAACTGATAGAGATCTGTGCAAATAGTTTTTAACAGCAAATAAATAAAAATGTGTTAGTAGGTAATCGTATATTGTTTTTGCTCGTAATTCATACCAGTTGTCAAAGTGACTTACATATCAGCACTTCATTTTGATTAATTCATCTTTTAGCTGTTCATTCACAATCTAGTGAACTTTTTTATTAGATTTCCCATTTACTTACATACATGCAAATACCTACCAATTTTCACATGTGTATTGTTAAGTGAATTGTTTATCTTTTTATAGTTAATATAGAAAGATAATCTTTATTAACAAATTAACGTTAAGAAATAGTAGTCAAGACAGTGTTTGTTCTGTCAAATCGAGTTAGTCAGTTACAAAGGATTTGGGATTAGTTGATTATATAGGTGTGTGATCCCCAAGCAGTGGTACGAGACAGTCATTGAAGACTGAAAAAATTGATTTTCCGGTGTTTAATTAAAACAAATAATTTAAACTTGCGGTTGCCAAATTATTCACTACACGTGTATTGTGCACAAACAGTGAAATCGGTGGTGTTTGGGTTTTGATAACTTGGAATTTTAATTAAACTCCATTTTTTTTAGGTTTTGGACAGTGTATTGGGACAGTTAATTTGTATTTTTGTCCAGGTGCTTCGATGCTTTTCTCACATGATAAAATTGTTCTTGTTTTTGTCACCATCTAATAAGCAAAAAGTATACTATGAAACAAAGTAGTCGAAAATTGCAAACATCAACTAAGATATTGCTCGAAGCAGTAGTAGTTACTACATCATCATGAAATTGTTTTCGTCATTTTGATCAGTCTATATTAAATTGTCTTCCATGCATTAAAATAAAATATTATCTGTTCAGCAAATAGTTTTATACGTTGAGGGCAGCTCTTTTATTCAAGTGGGTATAATTTTAGCGATAGGTCTGGTACCCGTTGCTGTACCAAGGTCTTGCTGGTCAGGGCTGGTTATAGCAAGCTGTTGGTCAGTTATCCACGGATAACATTGCCACAAAAATGGATAAAAATGATACTGCAAGAATTGGCAAAGAGCTATGCTTTACTGTTTTTGATCAGTAGTTTCGTCTCAGTTTCTTATCGTATTGTATACAGGCACAGAGCTGAGTGTTTGAAGTGTGCCTGCTTTGCCAAGACTGTTTTGCAAACTCAGTTGTCATGTATTCTGGAAAATGGTCCCAAAAGAAAAGTCCCCCATTCAGACGCAGCCAATTAACTAAGGTTTTAGGAGGAGGTACTTAAATATTTTTTGATGATGCACTAAATGAGGCCCTTCCACTGGAAATCTGAAGTAAAGAAAAGCATTTCTGTCCTGTAAAGTATTGGTTTATTGGTTGATGTGCAAAGAATGTGGCTCAAAAGTTAAGTAATGAATTTGACATATATATTTCTTGTAACAGCCTTGGCTGTAGATCGACTTATACATTGAATAATTTGTAAAGCTCTAGATTTAATAAGAAAAGTGGTAAATAAAAAGATAAATTAACGTTCCTAGAACTGTTTATTTTTTTGAATAAGGGCCGTTTCTCGATTTGTGCCTTATTTTAGCATGTACATGTAACTTGCAACAAGCGTGCCTTTTGAACGGGAACCGCCTCCAACTCACTTGATGCATGTTAATCCCCAGTTGTACTGTAAGTATTCAACAACAAAGAGTTTTTTTTAAAAAAATGTTTTACTGCCCAAAGTGCACCCAGGAAGAGTTTTAAAAACCCTGTGTTATTACTCGGAGCCTTTCATTTCTACTGGAAATCGACCATTGCGCTATCTGCAACTCTTGTAATAGAATTTATTCCTAAAGCTAGCCTCAAACTTTGACTCAAAACCTAACCTAAGGGAGGTGTAGGTGAGTAGTTACTCTGAGCAATTCCCCACCCACCCCTCCCCTAAAGCTAAAGCTGACCCCAATCTTGACTCAAACCCTAATTTAAGGGAGGTGAAGGTGAGTAGTTACTTTGAGTAATTCCCCACCCACCCCTCCCCTAAACCTAGAGCTAACCCCAATTGACTCAAACCCTAATTTAAGGGAGGTGTAAGTGAGTAGTTGCCCAGAAACAGGGATTGAAATTTGTACTCCTCTCGGCACACAATAGACGAGACCATGTATAGGTGCAGATGTGGGAATAATTTCGAATACAAAAATGATAAACATGCGACTGGTTGACAAATAAAAGCAAATGGAACACTCCAACTTTGACGAGTTATTTCTTACCGTTGCACTCTAACAAAGGAGACCTTGAATCAACATTTATTTAATTTAATAATTTTTGTAGTTGTGGTACTAGAATGCGAGCCCGTGTTGCTCTTTAAAAGGTCTGACAATAAATATAAAAAACTGTTACGAAACATAAATCTAGCTCAAAACAATTAATCCACACAAAGACATCCCACGTCAGAGAACTAAACATATTGGGAGTGGAAAGACGTTGGATGGGGGGCAGAAAGAACCTACGAAAAAGAAAAATCCAATTACTATGTCGATGGAAAAATATAACGATTGTGCCACATGTAAACCGCAACTCAACAGGGTGAAGTACCTAAACTACGGCTGACCGAAATCCGCGGTCTTTGATAGTATCTTGAACAAACTCCATCTTTGGCTTCGCTGTGCCTTCTACTGTGACGGCTTAAAAAGGGAAAATATTTTTACAATGTTCCAGGTAACGGTTAAATATATTGTTCTAAGTACTGTAAATAGCCACAAACCCCTTGGAGTGATAAATGTGGGACGTTCATGTTGACAACTTACGCAACAAATTGATGGGACAACTCTACCTATTCCGCAAAATTTTAAAAACATCTCCATCCTCACTCAAGAAAGGTTTATTATCAGTCTCTGGTCCAACTCCTAATAGACCTTGGATGCACTGTCTGGGGGTCAACATCTAAGAAAAGTCTCCAAAGAATTCACAAAATTCAAAAATAGTTCGGCAGAGCAATCCTAGATATTGTAGACATCAGAGACATTTCGACGTCGGAGATTTTCAAAATGTTATCTTATCTTCTTATCTATCCACTTCGTGCCATGTGGCACATATTATAGGCCTCCACTTTCCTTCGCCAAGCAGTTCTTCCTATGTTTTACAGCCTGCTCCCTCCCTCTCCCTTCAGTTTCTACTGTCTTCCGCCAGGTTGTTTTTGGTCTGCCTCGACGTCCCTCTGGTGCCCAAGTTAATAATTCCACAATCATTATCTGGATGTTTCCTCATAAAATGTCCAATGAACTTCCACCTTCTTCTTCTGATGTCATCTCTAACCACATGACTTCCTCATTTCTTATCTTGTTCTGCCATTTTAGCTCGAGGTGTTAAATGGATGAGTGAGCGCATCGATTATATCAAGTGCCTTCTAGTTTTCAAATCCTTAAACGGACTTGCTCTAAAGTATATGAGAGACATGTTTACATACGCAAAAGGTACATGCAAACAAGAGCCTCACTAGATAGCAGATGATAATAAACTAAAGATTCCCAACAACAGTCACAGAAGATCGTTCAAATACACAGCTGAAAACTTATGGAATAATCTCAATACAAAAACCATTCGAAACTCACAAATTAAACTCTCCAGTCCTTTAGAGCAAAATATATTAACTTTGTTCTAGATTTCCAATTGCAGTTAACGAATGCAATGGGTTTTTTCACTTTAATAGGGTAGATATCATCTTATTTGCTCCATCCGACGTTTCTATTGTAATTATCTTAGACTTATGTGCTTACACATTGTAGTTGTAGTTTCAAAATTTACATGTGTATGTTATTTTAAAAATTTATAGCCCTTTTTATAACTTGTACATTCTAAATGTAGTCAGGTAGATAGGTTTAACTTTTAGAAGGCAACATGTAAACCAGCCTATGGCTGACCGCTTTTTACCTTCTTTGAATAAAGTTTTATTACTATTATTATTACTATTATTATTATTATTATTATTATAATTATAAAAAAGTCTGCCTGAAGTAGCCGCTCTAGATAGCAGTGGTGCTAAACCGTCAGATCACCAAGAACCTAATATCAGCGAGGTTCAGTAAGGGGAAAAAGGCTTCAATGATCAAGTCTCGCATTCTAGATTTGAACCAGGCCTGACCTTATAACCAATGCGGGCTTTCAGAAGGCCACGAAAGAGGGAACCTGGATGAACCACTCATCTCGAAATATCTAGTCGACATTTCAAGGGGACACAGGTATTGCTATTAGAGCTAGAAATAGGACCCAAGGCCTTATCTCTTTACTAATCGGTTTTTGAAGACTTGATAGAGATAAGCAATTAATTATGTCTGATATCTTAAATTTATAAATACACATCTTAGTTCAAGCTACTTCCGTTAAGTAAAACTACTTGCAAGATATTCGGATGTATTCTGATCATGTGATTGCTGCATAAGGTTATTACACAACATATTATTGTAGCTAATAGTAGATTAATAAATAAACTATATTCAGCATCAAAACGAAGAAATACAGCAAAGGCCAACAAAGCTGCAATGACGGTTCCTATGTGTTCATCATCTTTACCATCATCATTTCCACCATCATTACCATCATCATTACCAGCATCATTACAATCATCATTATCAGCATCATTACCATCATTACCAGCATCATTACCAGCATCATCATCAGCATCATTACCATCATCATTACCATCATCATTATCAGCATCGTTACCATCATCATTACCAGCATCGTTATCCATCATCATTACCATCATTACCAGCATCATTACCATCATCATTACCATCATCATTACCATCATCATTACCATCATCATTATCAGCATCGTTACCATCATCATTACCAGCATCGTTATCCATCATCATTACCATCATTACCATCATCATTACCATCATCATTACAATCATCATTACCAGCGTCATTACCATCATCATTACCAGCATCGTTATCCATCATCATTACCATCATTACCAGCATCATTACCATCATCATTATCAGCATCATTACCATCATCATTACCATCATCATTACCAGCATCATTACCATCATCATTACCATCATCATTACCATCATCATTACCAGCATCATTACCATCATCATTATCAGCATCATTACCAGCATCATTACCAGCATCATTACCATCATCATTACCATCATTACCAGCATCATTACCAGCATCATTACCAGCATCATTACCATCATCATTATCAGCATCATTACCATCATCATTACCAGCATCATTACCAGCATCATTATCAGCTGGAGGAGCTTGCTCGGACCGCGAATAGTTTCTTCCCTAGATCGATGAGACTGTAACGCCTTTCCGAGAGATTTGAGACAAATATGAACACATTCGATTTTTAACAAGCACACACATTTTCTGTTTGTTTAACTATTCAGTTCTTTTTATCATTACCGGCTATTGTTAGTATTATTTTCTACAAAAAACAGCACCACGCACCACTCTGTGAACGAAATTTCAAAACGTTTTAAAAATCTGCACTAAAACTAGCACCTCCCAGGCGAGATGGGTAACATTTGCAAGAATTAATGTAAACTATACTGATGCAGAAACCACCAGAGTATTTCGTTACTGTACTGTGAGCACAGCTGAACTGAAGCACATCTGGTACTGAATCTGCTTAAAAACTGCAGTTCTTCGGATTGGCCTGCAGCTTCACCCAGTTATCACCACATTGCTGAATCTGACACTTGTTCAGTAGAGCACAAAAGAGACAGACAAGAAAAACAAGAACAAAAAAACGTAACAAAAAAACAGAATAACTAACGACCCCTCCCTAACAACACCCTTTATAAACAGTGATCTCCCTCCGGGAGGGCAGCTAGCCATTTTTAGTTTGTAAGTCCGTTCAAAACTTGTGCGGCTGGGATTGAGGTCAAAGAACAAAGTTTTTTAAAATAAAAAAATGCTTTATTGCAACTCCGATGGCTTACATATAAGATAAAGCACTTTACATTTTATGAAGTATCAAACGCGATTTGATTTCAAGTTGAAACGGGCTGTTACCAAGCTGAATGCCTCAAGTTCAAGTTTCAAGATAAACAGACGGTGAAAAATAAGTACAGGAATAATGGAGGATTATATCCGTTAATAGAAAAGCAATCAGTTTACCGAGAAAAGTGGTTACTAAAAATACCTCAAATAGTTAACATATTTCAAGTTCAATTGATCGTGATAAAAGTTTCCTATCAGTGCGTGTGACTATCCAGTATGGTCACTCTTAACGAGTTTGTAGCTTCACCAAGGTGAATGGGTATTGTTCCCGTGTTCAAAAGGTTTGTTTGGATTGCTTTCTGAAAACTATTGGTGTGTGAGTTAATGTAGCGAGTTTGTTTGTACTGGTTCAAGAGAATAGCCCCGGGTCATGGGAACACAACAGGGGTACCCCTTGGTAGTCATTCTCGTGGATACAGACTATGGGAGTACCTGGGCAAGGTACAGATAGACCATGAGGTTATCTTAAGGTTGGTACCCTGGGGTATTCATTCTTAAAGACAGATTAAAGGAACAACCCTGCGTATTCATTCTTGTAGACACTAGCAGAACATCCTTGTGTATTCATTAATTCTTGAAGACACAGACTATCGGGTCGCCCCTGCGCATTCATTCTTATAGACACTGACTACACATATGGGAGTGCCACAGGGCGAATCATTCTTGTACGAAAAGATAATCGGTGTTTTCATTCTTGTAAAGTACACGCGTAAAACAAATTTGATTGGTGTCTTATTTTATTGATGCCAGCATCTTTGACAGAGAATTAAAACAACATTTACTAAACACTGCCGTTTTGTTTACTCTTTTTACTGCCTAGAAACTAATTACGATCTGATCTCAAGTAATCTGACTTATGACATCATCACGAGCCTTATAAATATAAATATAAACAAGACAATGAACTTAGTTTCAAAATAGAATATTACATACAAAGCACTTGCGTATTGGATCTGTATATTAATTGTAATGATAAACTCTTTAACGTAATCTATTATAAAAGAAAACTATTTTGCTTGATTGTTTGCATAGCCTTGCAAGAAAGTTGACTCCATAGCAGCCAACAGAAATAAGGTAGTTGCTTAATGAAGGCTTAGTGAGAATATAATGCTTCTTTGATAGTTTTATGGCAGAGTTTCTTAAAAAAGAATCATCTAATGTCAGTTTTCATGAATTATTATAATTCTAATAACTGACTAACTTAACGAGGCAGACCACCAGCGGCCATTCAACGTTCTTCTCTCAAGTCATTAATTTCTTTACATAATATTTTCCTTATATATACATGTTTGGTACATATCTAGTATATAACTATGTAAAATACGATAACTAGGATTTTTCGGGGAAAGAGTAAAGACTTGGTTGTAACAACATTTAAGTATTAAACTTTTTTAACTAAACAGGTTTGTCAAGGAAAATTGCACTGTTCTTTAGCAGTACAAAATTTATATTATTAAAAATAAATTTCAACAGATTTTTTGATTCGTTTGATAGTATAAGTGACATTACTTTATGCTTGACTCACAAGAATCTTGTTTTAAATACAGCTCTATAAAAGATATTATATAAGGTTTGCTTACAATCAGTTTTGCATTCTAACTGAATCCCAAAATGCAACAGAATACCCAGCTAGTTTAGCTGTTCAAGTCTCAACATTCGAAAGTACTCAAAATTGTTGGAAATGACTGTACGTTTTCACTTTGTTCAAGGGAGTACAGTCCTCACATCTGTGGGGCGTTTAAAAATAATAAGCAATCTGCAGTGTCATAGTGAACTGAATAGGACCAACTGGCACAGCAAATGTCTGAAAAGACGTAGGTGACTATAATGACTTTCAGGCATACATGTCTTATTTCTGAAGTTACAATAATTTGTTCTCTTGAATGTCTGTGTCATTGTATTTTTTTGCTTTATAATACTTTCAAATAACTACATGTACATGTAGCACTGTAACACTAGTGAATCAGAAAAACCAGTGACATACATTGTACTAACATGGCAACTTTATCAGTTAATGTAACTGCAATTTACAATGCATTAAAAACCTAACTTGAATCGTATTTACACAATTGTGGAATTAATCTTGTTTAATTAAATGAAGTGCAACTGAACACTGAAAGTTTAACTGGTAAGTTATTAATTTGATCTACAGTATATTCTGCTTCTGCAAATAAATATAAACATGTGACTCTATTATTTACAGGATATATTCATAACCATATAATGTATATTTTACAATTACAAACTATAAACCACTTATATGAAAATAACTAGACTAAGTAATATTTTATGGAATACATTAATAAATAGATGCAGTTTCTAGTATGTTCTGTAAATATCAACATTTTGAGGCTGTCTGTCAACCTCAACATCTCCTCCATAAAACGCACTGGGTGGGGCTGGTGTGGGACCACGAGTGAAAACCCCCTGCAACAAAACAAAAACATTCCTGGTCAGACAATACAGAGGTCTATCTTATACACCTGGTATATGAACTCATAAATGGCTACCACAAGTTAACTGCGGCTGAGTGTTGGACAAATGAATACAATTTTCTGTGTTTGTATTTTGAACATCTACATTTGTAAGCTTACATAAATTGTTAAAATAAATAAGAACAGAAAAATTGTAAGAACAAATTACTGTCATAAAAAACAATGGGGAGGGAGTCTAAAATTTAAGGGTGTTGGTTATGACACACTATGTTTTTAAAGGTACTATTTATTGCAATATAGTATTTTTAAGTATAATTTTGGCACCATTTTAGTATTTATTTGTTGAGGAAAATCAAAAACATTTATATTTAGTAAATTTGAAAAATAGTCCGAGATGCTTTAAAACAAGGGTCCCATTGCAAACTGTACAAAAGCCATTCTATTCGACTTTTTTCTAAACAAAAAATGGACCCTTCAGGTCATTTTT
>JANRMR010057214.1:0-10549 GCA_025434825.1 Bergia sp. 'catenularis' | reverse complement strand
TCATTCATTCATTCATTCATTTATTCATTCATTCATTAATAGTATTAAGTAAACTGTACCTCTCTGGAACTGTTCTAGAACCATCTGGAGGTTCTGCAGCGCCACGGCGTACTGCTGAGCCTGGTCCTGCGCACTGGACAGCTGCATGATGGCCTCGTCCCTCTGACTCGCGATCACGTGGAGCTGCTCCTGGAGGCTCTCGCGCTGCTGTGCGGCCTGGCGACTGGCAGCAAACAAACACAACATTCAAGGCGTTACTTTGCAGATGCCAAAATGAACAAATGTCCCAAGTATTCAATCCCAATGCTGTAAATATTACAATCATCACAAACTAGTGGCGTGAGAACCGTACTCAGAAGCACTTTGCTATAGTTTTCAAAACGTCGGTGAAGTTTTAGACAAAACTTCAAGGCTTATTTTAGCATTTTGAACACGGCGGCTGCTGTCGTCAGAATTCTCTCGTTCAAAAATAATTTCCTTCCAAACGCTCGGAATAAAAATCTGTGAAAGAAAAAGTAGTTGTAACATGATGTTCTTTCCAAATATCGAAATAACGGATCCAAAAGATGATTTAAGTGCAAGTTAGAGCTTTTTCATTTCTTCATCGAGAGATAACAGCAGACGGTTAAAATTTTAATTCAAGAGTTTGAACTTGCTGTCTACAATTTTGAAACTTGCAACGAAATTCTTCTGACTACGGCTCCTGTGTCACTTCCGTTGACTAGTCTATAAATGGATGACTTAGGTCGCTTTCCATTTGCCCGGTCTGGCCGGCCGAAAAGAACTGGTTCTGGACAGTACAAATGGAAAAGTCAAGGCCAACGTAACTGGCCAATCACAGATAAGAAGGCGCGCGCACTTATTTCTTCCCGCTAAACTCGTCCTATGCTCAGTTTGGCCGACCGGAGCGAAAGAAGTGAGCGGCCCTGATCCATGAGCAGAGCCAGTCTGACCAGGACCAGTTCCAAGAATTCGTGTGTTCCATTTGAAAATTGACTGGTCAAATGAAAAATAACAGTCATAGGTGCTGAAGCGAACTTCCTGTTATCACGAAAGACCAGTTACCAGTTAAAATAAATACTCCCCAAATGTACGTGTATGATTCGCAACTCAAAGGCCCTGAGGTCGAGCCCCTGTTGTGTCATTAACATGACTTTCCAGTCGACACAGCTGTACAAAAGAGTACCACATGCCCCAGCCAGTGGGAGTCACCGCCACTCACGTACAAGGAGAAGCGTAACAAGGGGAGAAAGCGATAGATAGTTCAGGAAAAAAATCATTCAAACCCTTACTTTGTGTCTTTTAGCGAACTTGAGCTGGACACCAGTTGTTCTTCTGCTCGTTCCAGTCTCTCATTCAAACCACGTTCTCTCTCTTCCGCAAGAAGTGCTTCGCGGGTGTAGCTCTCCTCGACCTGTGTCAGACGATATGAACCATCTTAGTAGTGTTCGAGCCATGGGAAAGTCCCGAAATGAAGGGGAAATTTGCAATTCTTACGTGATAACAGAATATAAACCGAAGGCCAACAACTAGAAGCACTTGTTTCTTTGCAAGGATGGAAAACAATATTGAAAAGTTTGACTTGATAAGGTTACTTTCAAATGCGAAACCTAAATTTTTATTTGCAAACATTTTTTCCTTTAAGAAAATTTTTGCGCCTTAAATGTATTTGTTTAAACGGCAGCGCAGTGGTCGACCGATTGACTTTTCTAACTCGCAACCCCGGCCTGGACACCGTGTTGTGCCCGCCCCCCAACTCTAACCCTACCCCACCCAAAAAAATATCTATGTTTAAACCTAAAATTCTAAAACTACGGGCAAACAAACAGACAGACAAACAAAAAAATTGAAAAACTGAGTTTATGATAAAATAATGAAATGAAATACTACAAAAGTTAGTACCAACGTAATAAAAAGGTTTGGGTTTCTGCACAAAAGGGAAAAGGTTTACATCTACGACCACCTGTTGCAATACCATTTATTTTAATAATAGTAAAAGAAAAAGAACAACGTTAACATATGCCCAATACAACTATTTTAAATCAACAATGACAGAATTTGCAAGCGAAATAAAAATTCTGTTTAAATAATCGATATATTATATCTTTTAAGTTAAAACTGGTCTCATTTTTCTGGTAATATTCTCATCATCTATTTCACTTTTGGAGATTAAATCAAAGACAATTATTCATATAAGCACTGTGATTTTTTGCACTATTATTCAGCAAGTATCTGTGTGATGATTGATATCGATTAAAATTATTTTACAGTCTATCAATTGGAGTTCCATTTCACAAGTGACTGGCAGATGCAACTGATGTTCCGTTGTTTAACTGGGAGATACAGTACTATGTATATCTGTAGTTTACTGAAGATAGAAAACGTTTGATAAACTCAGAGCTACACAAACCTCAATCAGATGACCCCTCAGGCGTTCTAGCTCCTTCTTCAGTTTATCATCTGCCCCTTTCTTGTCGTTAAGAGCAACTGAGAGCTCGTGCTCAAGAGATGTGGCCCTTTGAGTGAGGACCTGCGCATTTTGCTCTTGCCGGCTTTTTTCTGCCAACAACTGATTAATCTTTTTCTCCTTTTCGTCTACCATCTGTTTATATTCTCCAACGACTTCATTTAGAACTGACAGGTTGTCCGCTTGATCTGTCCTGTCGCTTGATGACTGTTGAATCTTTACTTGCAGTCGCTCCAGTTCAGCCTGCCTCTCTGTACTGATGGCATCCAGTGCCTCTTTCTCTTGTTGTAGCCTTTCGAAATCGATCTTGACTTTATTTGATCTCTCACACAAATCTCGTAGTTCTTTTTCCTTTTCACTAACACATTTCGAAAGGGTAAGCAGTTCTTCTCGAAAACTCGACTCACATTCTTCCTTGTCACCCAAAGCTTCTTCATACTCCTGTCGAATTTTAAGCAGTTGTTGAGAAAGATTTTCCTTTTCTTTCAAAACTTTCTCCAAATGTAGGCTACTTGGAGTTTCGTGAGAGCTCGTTAAAACAGAAAGATCAGCCACTTTTTCTTTTAAGCAACTTATTTCACGATCTTTCTCCTTCAAAGAAGAGAGAGTTTGCTCCTCAAGATTGTCATTCCGCTCAGTTAAACTTACGATTAGCTTGTTCTTTTCGTTCAATAATACTCTAAGCCGAGAGAGTTCAGTTCGTAGACCGGTAACTTCAACCTCCTTGTCACTGTCACCCTGGGAGACACCATGGAGCGGTTTGTCTTTCTCGTGAACTAAAATGAGTAATCGCTCCTGTTCGGAGTGTAGAGCACTAATCTGCTGGTTCAGTCTGTTATTTTGATCTTCTAATCTATTGATATCCTCATGCCGTTTGATTTTATCTCGTTCCTCAAGAAGTTTTAGCAAGGTGTCATTCTTCTCTCTCAATTTAGCAATGTCATTTCCTTGAGACTGATTTAACGACACAAGTTTCATGTGCTCTGAATGCAACATGGCCGAAGCCTGGTCCTTGCCACTCATTTTTTCTTTCATGGCCTCCATCTTATCGTTGAGCGTGATCAATTCTTCATCCTTGTGAGCAAGTTCTGCGAGGACATTTTCTCTCTCTGATCGTAACTGCTGAATCTGTTCTTCATAATGTTCACGGATCTCAACACTGTTCTTTTCGGTTTCGGTAACAAGTTCCATCAGTGAAGCATCTTTTTGCTTTAAAGTGTCCATTTCGTAATCCTTTTCCTCAATTAATTTAAGCATTGTTTTCAGCTTCTGTTCCATATTTTCAGGAGCATCCTTTTCTGAACTGCTAGACAGATGTAAAACATGTTCTTTTTCCCTCAAAGTCTTACTAACCTTGGCCAAATCGAGCCGAAGGAAATCATTCTCAGATCCCTTCTCACGAACATCTAGCTGGAGTTGTCCAATTTCAACGTCTTTGCTATGAAGACTTTGCAATAATTCTTCCTTTTCAGAAACAGAAAAGTTCAATCTTTGTTCAAGTTCCTTCACTCTACTGCTTGTGATGGAAATTACGTTATCAAGTCTGTCCTGCTCAGATTTCAATAATTTGATTTCAGAAGTCTTTTCTTTAAGGGTAGTCTTAAGTGTATCAAGTTCTTTGTTACGCGATTCTAACGAATCCTGAATACTCCCCTTTGCCAAATTTAAGATGTTTATATTTTCTTCTAAAGATCTCTTATCTTTAGCTGAGTCCTTTAGTTTTGCTTTGAGGTTTTCAACTTCAAGGTTTAATGCTGATTGTTTAGCAATTTTCTCTTCATTAAGTTTAAGTTTTTCCTGCAGCTCTTGGATTGAGTCTTTCAGTTTGCGGTTTTCATCTGACAGGGTGGTATTGTCGTCACTAACATTCTTCCTAACTTCAAGGTTCTCGTCCAGTTGAGATAGGATTATTTCTTTTTCACACTTAATATCTTCCAACAGTTTCTCTGACTCTTTTACAAGAGAGTTAAGGCTTTCATTCTTGTCAGTCAGATCATCATTTTCTTGCTGCTTTTCCTGCAGTAAACTCATAAGTCGATGGTTATCGTTCTTCAGCGTAGCAGCTTCTTTCTGTTTTTCCTGGAGAACATTCAACATGTCTTGCTGCTCTTTTTGTAACACATTGATTGACTCGTCCCTAGTTGTTGTCAGCTCTAACCTTTCAGAGTCGAACGACTCTTGCAGCTCAGAAAGTTTCTGCTCCTTCTCAGTCAACCGAGCCACAAAGCTGATTCTTTCATTCTGTAGACTTTCGAGCTCACGGCACTTCTCGCCCAGTTCTTCCTTCAAAGTGGCAACGCTAGCGGATCTAGATTCTAACTCACTTATCAAATTCTCTGTCTGCTCTCGCAGTACTGAGTTATTAAGTTCGAGCTCTGTAACAGTCTGACGAAATGACTCACTTTCTTCATCAACACTTTTCTCGGTTTGCGATTCTTCGTCCAAAGATACATTGCTCCACTTAGAGCCACTGTCAGCTGCATCAGCAGCCTTTTCATCTTCGTTCCTTGAAACCCACTCCTTTAGTTGAGCACTGAACTTTTCAAACCGGTCAATCTCGGTTTCAAAGCCACAAAGCCCATCTTCAGCAGCAATATCTAGCTTCTTACCAAGATCTCTATCCAAGTCTCTAAAGCTCTGGAGCAATCGTTCTCTTTCTGCTGTAACTGCTTGACTGTGTTTCTGAGACTGCTTCAGAAGTTTCCTGGAATCCACAATAGCTTCCTCTAGAGCCTCCTTGTCGTCTTCATAAACCTTGGTAAACTTTTTATATTCTTCCAGCTCTTCCTGAAGATTTGAAACCATCAAATTCTGCTTTCTCACGCGCCCTTCGATGTCATTTTCATCCAGTACAGCTTCCTCGATGTCACTACCTTGCACTTGTTGGTCAGAGCTCTTAGCCACTACTTTGGCATGAGACATACTATCACGTGACTCAGAGGACTCATAACCATTTTCCATCTCATGCTCACTCGGTCCCATACCCCTAAGTGCCTGTAATTCCTCCTTCAAATCCTGAACCTTATGCTCGAGCCCAACAATAGTAGTTTCCAGAAGAGCTTTCTCAGCCTGCAAAGAAGACACAAGATCGGTGGATTCATCTTCTGAAACAGCTTGGCAGCCAATTTCTGCCACACATAGCTTAGCTTCCTGAAGCACCTGCTCATTGTCGGAGTGTAGATCGATCACAGCACTTTCTTGTTCCTCAACACACATGCTCACTTCGGATGATTTAAGCATTAATGCCTGTTTCTCCTGATGAACCTGCTCCAGTTTATCCAGGGTGGAATCAAGAATCTTGTTCTGAGTAACAGTGATATCTTGACGCAGCTCTTGTACGTGTGACTGGCAAGCAAATCAAAGACTTTCTTTATAATATGAATGATACTCAGATAAAATTTGAAATACGGTACACACACAAAGTATTTTGACACAGTGAAATACAATGCGGTTATCACACACATAAGCTATTAGAACATTATAAATTGCAATTATTTAACATTAGCGCAACCATTAAGCAACACATGTCTAGTATCACATACGTCACAATGCAGTGAACAGGCTTAACCAGAGGAAACAAAAGATCGCTCAACCCAGGCTGCAAAGTCTGTAAATTACACGTTAAAACCTGTCGGGTGTAAAGTTTTCAAACCTCACAATGCAAATACGGAAGAAAACGTGGCATACTTATATAACCTTTGACGAAAAGGTTTTAATTTTCAGAACACTCCTTATAAAATGGCTGTGAATGTCCATAAACTGCGGTTTAGGAAAAGGGAAGTGCGTTGAACAGCGCAGGAGAAGTACAAGAAGTGTTTCTCTTCTTTCTCGAGAGATCTACAAACGTAGTGTTTATATCTTAGTTTATAGACATAAACTGCCACTGAAGGCTTTTAGAAAATTAGGAACTGAAATGAGTGTCTTCATGATGTAGACACAGCTCTTATTAGCCAATCAGAGCGTGCATTATACATGTCCCTATTTTAAAAATATTAATTATGGTGGTTTGTAAAGGATGGTGTACACCAGCGATGGAAAGAGAGGAATATACGAACTCTGTAAAATGTTGATTGAGATATGAGACAAAACTATTCATTGGTTGTTCCTCTCTGTCAATATTTAACAGTAATTGTGTGGACGTATGTATGTTCTTTACTTCCATCTCCGTTTCTGTTTATATGCCCTATGTAAATTTGGCTAAGTGCCTCATGAATCAAGCGATCTTTCGTACATTCCCTTGGCTAATAATGTGTGCAGTAAGCAAGGAAGAGGAGCATTACATGACTGGCCTGCAACTGCGCCAGTAGCCTTTCATTACTGGTGTGCAACTCTAGCCGCACCTTCTGATATTGACCCATAACATTCACGTGGCGCTCCCACAAGGCTGTAGAGTAGATGGATGGAAGACAACATGTGAAAAAAGAATGCAAAAACATTAGTGTTAACAAGAGAAACTGATTACAGTTTGATAATTATCAGGGGCCGAGTTTGAAATTTTTTAAATCATAATCAGAAGAATTTCGCTGTGGATTTCAACATGCCAGCATCAAGTTCAAAAACTCTCAAAGGCTCTAACTTGCATTAAATCATCTTTTGGACCCGTTATTTCGATATTTGAAAAGAACATCGTGTTTCAACTACTTTGTTTTTCATAGATTTTATACCCTCCGACTTGTCGTCGTCTTGAAAATGTTCAAACAAGTCTTGAACTTTTGTCTATTAACTTCGCCACAATGTTGAAAACTACATCAAACTTCTTCCGAGTACGGTTCTCATTGCAATCAGTCCAACTCAACTCAAGCCCAAACCAAACGTGTAGTAATGGAATATAAAATCCTGTTTGAAAGCTATTACTGTAGCCAACGTGATCAGTTTAAATGTGGCAGTTGGGAAAATTTGTATATAGTGAAGCACTCTAAAAAAATAATGAAAAAACCGGCCAACGTGATACCCTTGGCGACAAAAAAGGGACAGCAGAGGTTTGACAATAACAACATTTTCGCTACCAGTGTATGGATCGCAGTTATCCAGAAGAATGTGATCTAAACCCACCAGTTAAAGCGTCTTTTAACCGCACAATCTCGTCTGTGACATCCCCTTTGATGGTACATATCTTCTTCAAACTTTCAATCTCTACTTTTTGCTCTTTCTGAAAACTGTGTGACACCTCAAGTTCTTCCATGAGCTCCTCGGTGGCTGTGCTCAACAATCCAATCTCTTCTTTCATCTGCTCCAAAGAAGAACACTTCTTTTGTTCGCTCAAACAACATCTCTCCAGTTGAATCTCCAGTTCCTTTTTCTGCTGCTTGACAATGCCGACCTCCTCTTCAAGCTTCCCAGCACTTGACTTCCAGTTGAGAAGTTCAGTTTCAATCTGTGTTAAAATAAGAAATACAGTAAACACCTGCATCTAAGAACCCAATTTTCTCTTTTACTTAAGCTTATATACCTATACACAAAGCTAGGCCAGTTAAAGCAGTTCAAAAGTATAAGCCTGTGGCTTCTTTTTGAGCAGTCTTACCATAGGGAAATTAATTAATGACATCTGCTTCTTTAGGTTTTTCATCCTATTTTTTCCCTTTTCTTTATACATTCATTGAGCTTGTAAATAATGGCATGAACATAATACCCCTATGGTTTATAAATAAAGATGATGATGATGGTAGGTTTTTCCAAGTCTGGCAAAAAAGGTTCATATATTTTGGGGTACTTACTGACAATTTAGGCAAATAGGTTCTTAATAGGTTCTTAAAATTTCTTCAAGGGAAATGCTATTGTTGTTGACCGGAACATCAACGAAGCATGTATGTACCAGGCTTAAAAGAATACTGTTACAAGAATACTGTACCTCTGTTAGTCTCAAATGGCTTTTTGTAACGATTGAGACATAATTATTGGTTTCCATGTAACAGTCTCAGAAGAACTCTCAAACCAATGTTCACTGATGAACTGAAGTAAGTTCGTTTTGTAGTGAGTGTTCTTCTCGATTATCAACTACTAAGTAAGTGTAAAATCGATCGTCGTTAACGATATTTTTTTCGTGGCCTTTCGTGGTTGGCCACGGTCGGCCCTGGCCGACCGTGTGAGTTTCGTTAGATTTACGAGTCGCACGACCGGCCACGGTCGTGAACGGTCGGCCTTCTTGGTCCCCGCGATGGAGTGGACGGTCGGCCACGGTCGTGAACGGTCGTCATCGGACAGACTGGCATACTCTGTATTTTTTGCATCACTAACTAATAAACCTTCCAGTTTTCAGTTGGAAAAACATGAAAATCAGGCATTACAAAATTTTGTAATACCTATATTATAAGGAATATACAGTAATCTTCTCTTACTTTTTGAGATTGGTCTCTCAGTTCATCAAGTTCTTGCTTGAGGGTTGTAATGTCACAATCTTTTTTCTCAACCAACTCTGTAATAATACGAATAAAAATAATAACAATATTAAGTATTACGTATAAGAATTTTTTAAAATAGCTAAAACTCATTTAATTTTGTTACCTCACATAACACAATGAAACAGGTTCATACAGCAGATCGTAATTTCATAATCATCGCAGTAGCCAGCGTGAGGCAAGATGAGGCAACTGCCTCATCTTAGTTTTCCTGCCTAATGTTTCAGTTTCGGGAAAATATCTAAATTGTATTTCTTACTACGATATTGGGGTGAATAACAGCTATATGGGCACCTGCCCTTTCTCAGCAATTATTGAACTTCGAGATCATCACTTTGAAAAATGAATGCAGAAAATGATATTTCCTGAAAGCAACAGAAGTTATATATACAGTATGTTCAAACATTGTATATGTTTGCATGAAACAAAAGCTGCAAGACTTTGGAGCTTGATCTATGATTTTGATAAGTGTGGTATGGAGCTCACCCACATAAAAAATTAGTTTTATATGTCTTAGATGCAAGGTTTAATGTGTGGCGAAGGGGGGCATAGGAGGGGTTTGCCTAAATGACTTTGTTCCTCCGATATCTGCAATTCATGCCCCATCCTGTTTTTTGGTCTGGCTAATACAGAACTGATAATTAATGACTGTACTTATTATGATAATGATATTGCCAAAAGTTAAAATAATAAAAAAGGCTTTTGTTCCAGATTGTGGTAGTTGTACCTGTAGTTCACAAAGAATTATACATGTACCATCACACAAGCTTCGTATTTGCTGGTTTACAAAGACTAGCCTGCAGCAAAATCATCCTTTGCTTGACGGTTCACAGGGCAACATTTTCAAAATACAGTTGACTCCCATTAACTCAAACCTGTGCTAACTCAAAGTTCTGTATTTCTATTTTCCCTTAATTCGGGCCATTTTCTTTACAATTTTACCCTCGATAACTTGAACTCTCAACAACTCAAACCTTTTTCCATTTCCCTTGAAGGTTCGAGTTATCGGGAGTCAACTGTAACTGCATGAATACTGGTGCTTTTGTTCTGTTAACATGTAAAGTTCCATCAAGTAATTTAATTAGTTTACATACTGTATTTTTTGGTCTACATATATGGGATGGGTGGGAAAACAAGAGGAAGTCGTCTGTTTTATTTGCAAACATGCATGTATTAATACATTAATATATTCATGAGGTCATTCAACTTGAAAAAGCTTTAGTTTTTGTATTACCAACACAATACAGTACCTATGAAGCCACTCGTGACAATCAGGCTGACAAGAGTCATAAATTTAATTGCAAGTTTTCGCTGGATTCACATTACTAATACCAGCTTGACTGTTTTGAGGTCTGAAATACTAATTAACTTCTTTCCTGAACAATTGGGAGGACTGAGAGCTATAAACCAATTATTATACATTGTGGACACCAAACGCATGCTTGCCAAGTGGTTTTCCAGGGTTCCCGCAGCTAACAACTCACAAAATTTAAGACCTTTTTAAGACTTTTTAAGACCTGAATCTGGAAAATTTAAGACCTAATTTTTCTTCAGTCTTTTATTCAAAAGTTAAATACAAGCCAACTTGCATAACTTATAACTTCTGTTCTATCATATGCAACAACTGTTTTGGCATAAAACAAGGAAAGTAAACAAGCCCCTTCTACATGCAAACAAAGTCTTTCTA
>JANRMR010057103.1:0-12193 GCA_025434825.1 Bergia sp. 'catenularis' | reverse complement strand
CACCCCCCCCCCCCCCCCCCATCCTTGGACGTTCGAGGGTGAGTTAGTAAGTTTGTTGGTAAGTTAGTTAGATTTAAAAGAGTAGTAACTTATTTACAGTAAGTTAGCGAACTTTTTTAATTGACTGGCAGTTATCATTGTTGTTGTTGTTGCCTTTGCTATTGCTGTTTACTCCTTATAGTCGTTATCTTCCTGAATTTTGTTAACTGATTCCATTCCATTTAGGAGAGTAACCGTTTTCCAGAATGAGGAAAAACAAAACAAGTGTTGTGTCTTTGTACGTCTCTTGAGCGGCTTCGTTGTGACCTGTCCAGTGAACCTACACCAGGTAAATAGCTGAAGATAAACGTACTCAAATTATGTTAAGTTAATCATTGAGAAAATATTTATCGTAATTGATGTCATGTTTGTGTTTGCACCATACAAATTTTGACAAAATTGGAAACAAATAGACGTTTTTGGCTGCATGGCATGTAAGAAGAAATGAATCTTATCTTTGATGTTATCCTCTTAAACATCAAAAGAACATTGTATACTTGCATTTTTACCAAGTATATATTTTCCGACGTCGCCCATGGTCTAAATATTATTTTGTAGTTCCTAAAAGCATGCCTCGTAGCTACTCGGATTTTTCATTTTTGTGATTCATTTTAATCTTACTTGTTCAATTAGTAATGGCTAAGAAAAATTGTCTTAGTTTGCTAAGACAGAACCAAAATAACTCTTTAACTTGCACGATGCACATTATGTATTCAGGAATATCCATCGTGCATCATCAGTTTTACACAAAATATTAGACTTTCTGATTGGTTATCGTAATTGTCAAAGTTGACTAAGCAGAAACTTTGGCTTCTGGCCACGGTGCGATGCGTTAGGCTGTAAATAACTAATATTATATTTATGTTGTAAGATTTTCTGTTAGCATCAGCTCTTAGGCTAGGTGTTTTTTAAAATCAAAATAAGGAATGCCACTAAAGTCTATTTAAGTAAAATTAGGAAAAACTTCAAAACTAAAAGGTGCTTTCATGTTTCTTATACAGACATTGGAGGAACAAAAATCCGACATGGAACATCTTTGCGGTTCTTTTCCACCCGAAGCTTATTTCCTACATGAAGGTAACCTGGTGAGTACCTAACGAATTTTCTACCAATCAGTAAGCTTTTTTTTCTTTGTCCTCTTTCTTAAGAGTATTAGAACATCTCGACTCTTGTTGTAATCGTTAATTTATAAAATATTCTTCTGCCGCAATTTAAACTGCATAATGTAATTATAATATGTTATCGTATGGCTTGTGTGTTGATCAGGTTGCACCTGGTAAATCACTCCAAGAAGAGGGTGTTAACTCTGGATCAAACATTCAGGTACAGCTGCGAGTGAGAGGAGGCGTAAAAGAAAATAAAGACAATAAAGCCCCAGGTAAATTCTTATTTATATTCCTGTTCTCGTTCTCGTACTCCTACTCGTACTTCTTCTTCTTCTTCTTCTTCATTGTTATAACTATAGGATGACGGTGTCTTTATTATTAAAATTTTAACTTCTTGCTTTCAGAAGCGGCTTTAGAATCAAGAATAACCGCACTTCAGCAAAAGACCGATGGTGATGCCGCAGAGATTCAAGCCGAGATCAGAGCTCTTTACACAGATATTCTCAACTTGAAAGATTCCCGCAAGAAAACATTTTTTGTAGCCAAATTATCTAAAGCGGCAAAAAAAGGAATTGAAGAAGATTTGCAACAGTTGCTTCAAAGAAACGGTCTAATTGACACAACACTGCAGCTTGTTGTCGATTATATAATGACAGTGAATGACCTTGCCGAGAAGATATTTAAAACTGAGAATTCTGGAAATGATGCTGAAAATGTATATCAGGTGCTAACTAAAAAACTTCGACCAATGCTTGAAACACGCGGAGCGCTTCTTGAAAGAGATATTTGTAAGACCAGTCCAAGCTGGGTGGATGCACTTATAAAGGAATGTCCAACTTTGGCAAAGCTTCAGAGGATAAGCTACACCCATTTGGTAGAGCTAACTGATGGAGCCAGTGAGGAAGAACGCCTGGTTGTAGAAGATTTGTTTGCAAAAGGGTGCGAGATCAGGAAACAGTGCAAGGAATATGGCATTAGTCTTAAAACATCCGAGAAGTTTGAGAAAAAAGGCATCAAATCAGTATCCCATATGTCTAAGCAGCAAATGGAAAAAATTATTGAAGACAACCAAAAAAACAAAAGTGATGATGACGACAGAGCATCCATCATCAGGAAAATGTATTCCAACGAGAGTGCAGAGCGCATTAATGAAAGAAAGGAAGAAGAAGACAAATTAGAAGAAAGCAAAAAGCGATTGGAAGAGGCAAAAAAAATAGCAGAAGAGGCAAGAACGATTACGCGAACTGCTTCTGAGGAAAATCAAACTGCATTGAAGAACAAAGTGAAAGAAATAGCTGATAAGTTGCGTTTACCAGAAGGATGGAACAAGCAGGAGGTTGATGACCCCAGTAAGTTACTGAATGCATTGGATAAAGAAATGAGTATTGTATCGGAGAAATTAGCTATACCACCTTACGTAAGTAACGAAGACATCGCTGCGGCAGCAAGCGGTGGATTGGCCCTCTATGGTATTATCTTCCATGAAAATGATATTGAAAACTCTTCACAACGTCCACCCTTCCCGATATTGATGAAACCAGAGCACGTGGAGTGGCTAAGCCCAGCCCGCGGATTTCAAGTTAGATTCTTCAAGTCAACGGAAGCTGACGCGTCTACAAAGTTTTATAAATCGGCGGCGTCGTCTGGTCTCAGCATAGCTAGCACTATATCCGGTGGCTATGGAGGTTTCACTTCCACTGGAACAGTTGCCAATAGCTATGAAAGTAGTGAGGAAACATCGAACAAACAACAGAAAATGAGCACTCACGCAACTATTACTCAGTATATCTCTCAACCAACCAAGGCTTTCCGAATCCCCAGAGAAGAAATGCAACTGACTTCTCAAGCGCTGAAGAAGGCGAGAAATATTGAAGATATAAAATCTGCGACACGTTTCTTGAACAGCTATGGATCTCATGTATCGGAGGGTGTCCATACATTGGGAGGTGTCTTCTTTCGCAATTTGGAAGTAGCCACAAATAAAGAAAGAAACACGTCAGAAATGATGAACACAGCAGGAGATCGATTTGATGGTGAAGTATCAGCTGGATACAGCACCCCCCTGTACTCAGTGGGAGGCTCGGTAAAGACTGGTGTTTTCTCAGCAAGTGGTTCTACGGACGCTTCTGACACGGAGTCAAATCGATTCTTTTCCGAAATGACTGTACAGACACTTGGACCTCCAACTACTAATCCCCAAATCTTCAGTCAGCTACTTCAGAGCAACAACGCAACATGGTTTGTAATTGATCGCGGGGATAGGAATTCTCTTGTTCCAGTGTGGGAACTGCTCTCTGACCAACAAAGTTATAAAGATCAAGCACAGCTCCTCCAGAAAGCATGGGAAGAAAAAGAAACTTCGTTAAAGGCTGATGAAGTCGAGCAGAAAGAGGAAAAAGCACACATTTCGGTGGGTTTTTTTTTTCGTTAGAAATTTACTGATCCGTTCAGTATCTTGAGTAGCAAATAATAGGTAGACGTATTATAAATTGTATAAAACAACCACGATAATTAAATGGAGGCTTTTTCGCTTGCTAATTATAAAATTGGAAAATAACTTATTATAGGAAAATAACTCTCCATGAAATTAACACGAATTTCCAACATTTGGGGGTTAGTTAAGTTGCGTTAACTTCCAGATACGGTTAATTTAACGCAGGAGCTAATTTTGTGTAATAATTAACAATTATTTACCGATGTGGAGGTGAACAGTAGTGGATATTTATATGGATATCCACCACTTTCACCGACGCTGAGGTGAATAATTGTTTTAGTATATACCACACTGAGGTGAATAATTGTTTTAGTATATACCACACAGGTTGAATAACTAGCAAACAAAATGAATAAAAAACGAAACGGGATGCCATTTTGTTTCTATGCGGCTGCTCGGAGGTAAATAGTACTTTGCTAATCACTTCCGAGTTAACCAATCAGAACGTGCGAAAAGCACTATTCACTTGTGTGGTATATACTAAGGTATATCATGGTTTGGTCTATTGTCAAACTTTCTTACACATGTTTGATCACCTTTCTTTCTAGCAATGTCTCTATCCACTGGCGGATGGAGAAACTTACCGTTATGGCTACGGACAGCAATTCAGCTGGGAGTTTGACATAAGCCTGCAAGACGAAGGCGTTCCAGACGACGCCATACATGTTATTCTTTATGCCACGATCTTGTCAGGACACCATCCAAAGGGAACAGACGAAAGAGCAGAGCTGGTACTCTCCACGAACACTGCCCACGGAAAAATTGAAAGGAAGTTAGCGGGTCGCATGTATGACCAGACCGCTTGGAGTTTTAACTCTGAAAATATACGTCTCCCAGTGGGATCCGAAAGGATCGTTCACGTTGCTATGAAGACACCTTTGTCCGAGGACAAGCGTAGGTGCCAAGGAGAAATCCGTATTATTGGATTTCTAAAGCATGGGGTAAGTTTATGTAAAAGTTATTCAAAATATTGGATGAATTTCAATACTTAAAACTCTGAACGACATTGAATTATTTCAATACATCCATAATTCACGAGAAAATTTAATGATTGCTTGACAAGAACATCTGTTATGTGTCATGAAAATGAAATGGGTCATCAGGCCGTTTCGGCTTACCACGACGAGAATAAATTATATTCTATAATATATAAGCGCGAGCAAGTATTTGCTATGCATGAGTGCTGCGTCACTAACACCCACCGAAATTAATGGAGTGTGCTCTAATTGTTTTAATAGACATTTACCAAGGTTTATTCACAAAAACATTCTGTTATTTCAATGTATCTAAATGAAGTTCTAAGTGTCTGGCAAACATGAAGTCGTTGGCAGTCGTGTATGCGAAAATGAATCGATGCGTATTGTTGTCTATCAGCGCATTTAAAACGGTGAGAGAACCACCTAGTTTATGGATTTGCAATAAGCCTCAAAGAAATTTATATTAATTGGTATAAATGATAATTATATTATATTGATGTAAATCAGTCTTGCTTATGTGATAATTAAGATTTAGCACAAAAACGTAAAACAAAGTTGCTATTGTTTTTGTCAATTCTGAAACTTTCAACTTCACACAGTTTCTTATTCATCTCTAATTAAAAGGCACTTGTACCAGTATGGAAGCTGCTATCTGATCATGGACCCAAATCTGAACACCCTGCAACGTGTCTTCAGAAAGCTTCAGAAGACAGAAAGCAGAGAAGTGAATTTGAAAAACAGGCGGAATTTTTGAGAAAGTTGCAGACAGCAGTGAGTAGCTACCCATCTCTTCAAACCAACGTTTACATTAAATAAATCAACATGATTGCTTGTTTTCTTATAGGTTTAATTTGTTTTCTTTTTTTGTTCCCTATTTCTTTTACTTTGTCTCCATATGTTTTGTAAACTGTAAATGCGTTTTTGTTTTCAAAAACACAGTTTCTTATTCATGATCATGGACCCAAATCTGAACACCCTGCAACGTGTCTTCAGAAAGCTTTAGAAGACAGAAAGCAGAGAAGTGAATTTGAAAAACAGGCGGAATTTTGGGGAAAGTTGCAGACAGCAGTGAGTAGCTACTCATCTCTTCAAACCAACGTTTACATTAAATAAATCAACATGATTGCTTGTTTTCTTATAGGTTTAATTTGTTTTCTTTTTTTGTTCCCTATTTCTTTTACTTTGTCTCCATATGTTTTGTAAACTGTAAATGCGTTTTTGTTTTCAATCAAATCTTATCTAATCCTAATTAGTTTTCAGGTGTCAAGAATTGTTCTCTCTTCTTCTTTCTAATCACAATGTATAAATGTATGAATAAGGTTATTGTTGATGTTAAAATTCTTGCCTTTTTAACCAGACTGATGTACAAGAACAATGTGGAACTGTATGTCGTAAAAACAATTTCATACTTCCTCCAAGAAGAATATCAAAAGTTTATGTTCTAAGCATCTTTCACTGAGCCACGTTAATTCATTTTTTCTGCAATTTGAATCTTGCTTTTTATATTTTTTATCATTAACGAAAAACTAAAGAATTATGTATATGCAAACTAGATAATTTATGATAAAATGATTGCAATAATTTTAGGTATTTTACTTTGTAGAGAGAATCAAGTAACACTAGCTTGTAGTTTCCTAGTTACCAGGCGTTTCTGTTGCCACGAGTCTAAGTGAGTTCTGCGAGGTCAGACTTTGAGATGATATCCTTTGCAGCGAGACTGTGAAAGCCCATACCACTACCTACATTTGAAAAAAAAGAAAAGAGACCAGTTAACACATCATTTCAAGCAAAATTGCTGTTCATATTCTTTTTCTTTAGGGAATCATTTTCCCAGTAGATGGAAAGACACACTGTATTGGTCAGGATTCGCACTGGAAGTTGAAGATTAACCTGCAAGACGACAGTGTGCCAGACGATGCAGTGGAGGTGATTGTGTACACCACAATATTCTCAGGGTGGCATTCAGGTGATACAAACGAGAGAGCTGAGCTGGTGTTACAAACCAACACAAGCAGTGGGCAAGTGAAACGGAATCTTGTGTCTCGTATGTATCACCAGGATTCATGGAGCTTCAACTCGGAGAACATCAGTCTCC
This sequence comes from Bergia sp. 'catenularis', assembly GCA_025434825.1. NCBI lineage: Eukaryota > Metazoa > Cnidaria > Anthozoa > Zoantharia > Parazoanthidae > Bergia > Bergia sp. 'catenularis'. The sequence goes on along the minus strand of JANRMR010057103.1, from coordinate 5,482 downwards.
CAGTGGAATCTGAAAGGGTAATTTACGTTTCTATGGAGACGCCGTTGTCTGTGGAGAAGCGTAAATGTGAGGTCGCAATCCGGATTGTTGGATACAAGAAAAATGTAAGCTATTAAAACTTCTACGCGAATAAGTAAAAATGTTTATTATGCTTTAAAGCTTCTTCCGATTAATGAAATTTTTAATTCCCTTGCCATTGTAAACACAGGTTCGTAAGCTTAATTAATAACACATGCAATAAATGAGCAAGTGGAGAAAAAATTTTGACAAAGAGAATTTCTATAAAAGAGCTGATTACTATACTGATGATATTCCTCTATATCAACCCCCAAAACATTAACATATCACACCTTTGCTCTTAGATCTTCACTGGTAAGAAGTTAAAGCACGAAATAAAATAGTACTTCTGACTTTAAAGGCCAAAAGTATTGTTTTAGACGACTATTTCCTATCCAATAACGTGTTTCTTGGTCTACTTTGTTCCATTTGGAAACACTTCATGCGATGACTTGATGATTTAAACTAAATTTCAATTATAATTCTGGTTATTACAATTGTTCTAATTATATATAAATAACATTTTGTTCTCTTTTGAAATGGAAGGTACAAGTTCGAGCGTGGGAATTATTGAGTGATCTTGGAGGTAAATACGAGAGACCTGCAAAGATGCTCGAGGACGTGTGGGACAAAAAACAAAAGAAGACTGAAACGCCGCTACATATAACAGTAAGTTACGCTACGTTTTTTTCTGGTTTTTTTTCCAAAAAAGCATGATTAATATTTTATTCTCCCTCTTGTTTTTCCCTGTTTCTGTTTATCCAATGGTATAAATAAATCGGTTATTGTTCAGTTGTGACGTAATAGTTGATATTTGGTCCAAATAGAATATTATTACGTGTAAAATGTGTTTCCCTCAATAAATAAATAAAGTGTATTTATTTATTTATCTATCCATCCATCCATCCATCCATCCATCCATCTATCTATCTATCTATCTATCTATCTATCTATCTATCTATCTATCTATCCATCTACCTATCTGTCTGTCTGTCTGTCTGTCTCTCTATCTATCTATCTATCTATCCATTTATTTACAATGTAAACAATGAAATCAACATAAATTCGCCTATAAGTTGGTTTCCCAATAATGCGCAGAACACGTTTAAGGTTTCAGCTGGCGAGACCACAGTTTTCAAACACGGCAGATTGGGCGAAGAGTGTAAGGTCGATAATATTTAACAGATAATAAACGATAAAACTTTAAAAGTGTAACAGTATAATGTCGAGAGGGGACATCAGAAAAACCTATTGGGAAACTGGCTTGAACGATAGTCTTTAAAAGACTGATCTTTTTATATCAACTAAACGTTTTAAAAGTTTCTAAATTGTTTGATACTTTAGCAACGCTTCTTCCCTCTGGATGGAAAGAAGTACAGTTTTGGTCCGGATTTACCAGACGAGTTTAGGATTGATCTTCGAGACGAGGGGGTGCCAGATGACGCACTGCAGATCACTGTTTATGCCACGATACTGTCCGGGTATCATTCACAGGGCACGAATGAGAAAGCCGAGTTGATCCTCTACACAAACACTGGGAATGGGAAAATTCAAAGGAAGATCGTCTGCATCATGTTTAGTCAGTGCTCATGGAGCTTCAACTCTGAGCATGTCAGCCTCCCGGTAGAGTCTCATAAGTTTCTGTTTGTATACCTGAAGACAAGGTTGGCAAAGGCAGACCGCAAGTGTGTCGGAGACTTCAAGATTGTCGGATACACACGGCAGGTCGTTACTGACTAGTTTAAAACCTTGATAGGAGTGTCCTGTTATTGTGTTAACGTTAAATCAGCATGGGACTTTTTCTCCTTCCTCGTGTCTTGTCTAGTCAACAGGACAACAATTGAAGCTTATTTCAGTTCAGTTAAGTTTATTTTTACACGGTAAAATAATTTGTTCATTGACATTATTATATATTTTAGAAACAGTAACTGCATTGTTAATTGCCGTGTGGGAGTCTCATTTGAAAGTAACTTTTTTTATGTACTTGATAGGATTTCCTGCTGACGTACAAATTGTTCCGTTACATAACGTTACAATGTAAAAAGGAGTAGTTTTGTAGCTTCTCTGCACAGAAAGCAACCTATAATTAACACGAAAGCCTCTCACCTAAAGCTCGAAATCTTTTGGTTATTGTAGATCACAAAGTAACAACTTTCAATTAAAAGCACTATAAATTTCCGTACAGTACTGGAGTTTGCTTTCGATTTGATAATTTTTATTCATTGCCACACAATCCTTGACGGTTTTGTTTTTGGCTTCCATCAATCAAACAAGCACATAAATCATAATTCACAGATCTACGTCTACATTTGTATCGCTTACTGGGAAAACCTTATGAAGACTCCTTATGTTGGATACACAATGGCTGTTTGTTGTGATAAGTGTGAACATCGGCGCCGCAACCACCAGAGTTTTGGCCTCTATTTGAAAAGGTGTACTGTTTGATTGAAGAAAGGCGTAAGTATTAACTTGATAACATTGGAAAAACCTTTCAAGGGACTTGTCAAAGGCAGCGGAGGGTCAGGGGTGGAGGAACGGTTAGCAATAATAACAGTGGTACTGGTTGTTACAGATAATAGATAATTATTCAAGGATAATTAAGGAGCACGCTTTGTTTACAGAGAAATTGCAAACTAGACGTAGAAAGAAGTTATAGGTAAGAAATTTGATACATATACACAGTGCTGATCGGACGTTTGGTCTCTGTTTCGTGATCCCACAACAACTTGATTTTGAAGCGAGCCATCGGTACCTGTTCTTGAGTTTAATCCGTTGACTCAAACAGTTGCTGAAATAGACAGAAGCAGCTAAAATAGACTATAGACAACATACCAAGCGAATGTTTTGTTACTTCTCAATAGATTGACAATGAGTATTGATTGTACTTGCCATAGCGGTAACTTTCTCCTATTTTTTTTTATAATTTTATTAAATCTATGTGCTACCTAAGTATACTAAAGGTTGCCTGTGTAAGTTATGTGAAACCTTGACTGCTAACAGGTCTTTTTTTATACGGAGTGTTTCATTTGACACGCGCATTTAATGTCCAAGAACATTTTACCGAGCAAGTTTCATTACCTAGAGGCTAGATCATTGGACACATTTACACGAATATTCTAAAAGCCAAACAAAAGCGATTACTATGCAAATTTAGTAATAGTATCACAGTGGCGGATTTAGGGGAATGGATGGGGTGACTTTTTTGCACAATTCTGAGATGTGTACTAGCGAGCATCACACCGAGGATAAAACTGAAGAGACAGGATACAGCGATTTTCAGTTGACCTTGAAACCGAACGCGAGCCGAGCTTCTGGAGTTTTTATTGGTTTCACGAACACTCAGCATCTTATTGAATTATGGAACATGTGAATTTGACGATGCGTTTTGATTCTGATTTGTCGAGAAAATAAATTTCTGCATACAGCTTAAAGTCTAGTTTCAACGGTTTTTGAACGAACAGTTACAGTTTATAAGTTCTTTATAACTGGACAAACAAACAGTTTAACTAAAAACTACTGAAGTGTTGCAGTTTTTGTCTTTCCTGGCATTGGCAAATGAAACAAAAAAGTAAACATGAAGAAAAAAAGTTTCCCAAGGTCAACCGAAAACTGCTCTAATGTATATATGACATAATGATTTTTGCTTAGACTTGTTTTGTCTCCAAGGCAGAGTCAAGTGACTAAAGCCGACAGTCAGGTTTCTTATAAGACCTTTCTACAGCTATTTACGGCTACTAAGAACGGCTCGCTAGCTTACTTAAGTCTTATTAAATATTATTGGTCACCCCTGATATCCTGTTAACAATTTTATAAGCGTGTAGTTTTTTCATTTTAGTGGCCAACACTGTTGTCGTAATTAGAAAACATATTAATTACTTACAGTTGTAGTTAATATTATTCTTGTAAGTACCTCTGAGAGTGTTTGCTAAATATTTGTATCTGTATCTCATTTGTAATATCAGCTAAAACAAAGCATTATATTTGATTAAAACCGATAAGTTTCCATGTTACTTGTCATGACTTTGTTGGTTTGATCTTCCCGATTTTTTTTATAGTTGCATATCAAATATTTGTTGACATTGCGTATAGCTTTGCACAAAGCTTAGAAAAACTAAAAGGATTCGCGGGAACAGAACACGAATTAATAAAGATTGATAGTAACTGAACTGTGTGGACTACAGTTTGGTCTGAAATCATACGAGTGATTTGGAATATGCATGGCGGCGAGGCGGGAGTGAAATTTGTAATCGCAAGTATAATTTCAGATCATAAATCATATGGTGACAAAAATGTATACATTCTGATGGGTCGAGAACAGTGCAGCAATTACGAATTGTAGTGCAAAAAAGCAGAACTGAAATTTGAAATCGCTATTTTTTTGCTTTTAGGATGTTGTCACTATTCTTGTTGTTAATTTTTTGTCAGTAAAATTGTTGTTGTCGAACATTGACGGTGTTGCTATCATTGTCGTTATCATTGACATATGTTGCTGTTGTTGCTTTCTCATCGTCATTGTCTTTGTCGCTGTCGTTGTCATTGCCATTGTTGTCAGTCATTGTTATTGTTTTCATTGCCACTTTTGTTGCCATTTTCGATGCCATTGCCATAGTTATTGTCGTTGTTTATGTCATAATAGTTGTCGTTACCATGTCACATGTCATTGTCATTGAAGTTGTTACTGTCATCATTGTCATAGTTATTGCTATTGTCATTGTTGTCGTTGTTGTGTCATTGTCATTGTTGTTGACGCTGTTATTATTAGAAATTTAAAGAGTACAAAAACATTTAAAAACGTTTAAATCGTAACAACCGCATTTTATATAACGTGCCAGGCAAATTTTGAGAAAATTACACCTACAGAAAGAACAGGCTGAAACCACAATCTATGTGCTTGAGTAATAAAATATATAATAATAATAATAATAATATGTAATTAATAATTAATAATAATAAACTCTTTATTTATATATTTATTTGTACTGAACGTTCATCTTTCTAATACCCGAACGTACTTTTCAATAAGTTGTTACTAATAAATTAAAATAGAAAATACCTCTCGAATAAATACTGCTTTATTTAACCTCATCCCTATTTTTAGGAAATCTTAAATGAAGAATTTTAAACTGAACTATTCCGTGAGTTCGTCTAAAGGGTCAAAAGAGTTTAGGAGAGTCAACCATTACCAACAATCGTAACTCTTTTAAGCACAGTCTCTAATAAATCCGCTCTCTATTAAATCCGCCCTTCCAAGAAAGAAAGGTATGTTTAAGTTTAAAGTACATAAAACAGTGCTTACGGACAGTGAATTGGGCTCTCCATCTTGTGTCATTATTATACAGCAGGACAAGCACTAATTTTAACATCAAGAGTTCCGTTTTCAGGCACTTGCGATAGTTTCTCATTTTAAAATCTATTAAGTCACTGT
>JANRMR010056993.1:0-14292 GCA_025434825.1 Bergia sp. 'catenularis' | reverse complement strand
CACACTCTAGAGTATTGTAAATTAAGCTGTCTTAGGGATCGTCCTTTTTTTCATCATTTTCACAATTATACAAAGCGTACAGTGGGGGGTGGGGTGGGGTTTAAAGATATATGTATGCTTTTCCAAATTTTTGAAAATGACAATAAATTGGTTTGGCATAGAGATATAAGAGATATAAGTGTCTCATTTTACTGAACGGCTTAAAATAAACAATTTTAAATAAGCTAACTTTATTCTAAAGGCATTTTAAGGAAATGTTGTCACTTTGTAGTTAATAAATTAACGGTAAAGTTCCACTTAGAAATACATATTGTTTTCTGAGTGATTTCCTATGTAATCATAGAAAATACTAACTTGGGTTTTTTAAAATTATTAAACATATGTACGGAGTTTGTAGCTAGAATTTAACAAGTGTATATGTATATGTATATATATATGTATATGTATGTGTATGTGTATGTGTATGTGTATGTGTATGTGTATGTGTATGTGTATGTGTATGTGTATGTGTATGTGTATGGGTATGTGTATGTGTACGTGTATGTGTATGTGTATGGGTATGTGTATGTGTATGTGTACGTGTACGTGTATGTGTATGTGTATGTTTATATGTATGTGTATGTGTATGTGTATGTGTATGTGTATGTGTATGTGTATGTGTATGTGTATATGTATATGTATGTGTATATGTATGTGTATATGAATGTGCGCCTTTTATCTTACCGGCACCACTTCCAGTGACATGTTGTCTTCACTGTGCACAAAATGTTTATATCTAAAAACTTACAGTGTGAAGCACACAGCACACCATTTACTAAGATGTTTTGAACCTTCTTTCCCCTCCCCTCCCCTCTCCTCCCCTGCTCCACCCTCCCCTTTCTCCTCTTTCAACGCAGTGTGATGTTTGCATGTAGATTATGGGAAGCTTTGTGACACCTTTTCAAGCTTCGTTGTCACTGAACGACTAAATAGAAACTTCTAGAACCAAGACTCAATTATCCAAACCAACGTGTCTTTAAGTTTAAGAACCAATATCTTTAGAGTCACGACCTCATTAGCGGTACGTCTGTTCTCACACGGCGTGTCTTGATAATTCATCTCAAGTGTCTACGTGGTGTCGTAATGGCCGCGTAATGTGGTTCACTTTTTCACGTCTCTCTTATAAAATTAGAAAACCATACCAACACAGCTTCAGATGACACAAACGAGTAGCTGTGCTTATGGAACAAAAATTTTTTCACGAACTGAAGGAATAACAAGGCGTAATTTGTTTACTAAACTACATTAAAACTGGTCCAAAACACCGCAAGTTTCGCTTGACAGGTTCACTAAAACCCAGAGGCTATTTCATAATCTCAAAGGGAGACCAACTGTCTGCTTCTAAAAAGGAGCTGTGTTCCTATCATTTACAAGATAAATGGACCCAGTGACCTGGCGCCTTCAGAGTACAAACGGTGTAAATGAACAAACATATACAATTATTTATAAAGCCCTAAACACCCTAGTCACTGTGTCACTGTTGGTTTACGAATCTAATGTGAATTGATGAACGATGTTTTTTAATTGGTACCTTGACATGAAAGATGTATTTTAAAAGTGTTGAGAAAGTTTGGAACTCAACTGATGAGAGACCATCTGCTGGTATCGCTCAAGTGTTTTGTAGTGTGTTGTTGAGTGGTTTTTGAAATGCCACATATTTACCGGCTCCATTACTGGCATTAGAACTGAATAGGAAAACAAGAGGATATTGGAAGGCAAATGAGAGAAACCAGAAAAACGAAACAAAATGTTACAAGAAAATCCTAAAGGAAATAATATAGAAAGATTGCATGAAAATGAAAATCTCTGTTCGGTTTGCAAGGCTTTGAGTTCTCAGTTACATGACTTCATATGGGCCATTCAAGTTTTTACCCTTCCACGAGGCCTCCAAGGGCTTGCTGCTGTCGCTTTTCGAAAAAGATTAATGTCGCCTCACAAGAAGCCAATAAAAGAGAATGTCGCTGTTGGTTTTTATCAATTGTTCTCAATAAACTCCTGTCGCTTGTCGTTGATTGGCAGGAAGTTTGTCGACTATTTCTTAGGCCATGTCGCCTGTCACATGAAACCCTTGGAAGGCCCTTTCGATAGACACAGTTCAATTATTATTTTAAAACTCAAAAAGTTGGGAGGAATTTATAATTAGTATCACTAATTGTAACCGTAGCTTATAACAATTATGGAGAAACTGGACTGTACAGAAAACGCCAGATATATTATCTCAATTGATGTCATTTTCCGTAGCCTCAAGTAGTTTATTCTCCTTAACGAGTCGTCAACGACATTCCGCTGTTGATAATTTCTGTAATTAAAACCTTCGTTATTCATTATTTATTTCAAACTGAAAAAGGTTCTTTGTTTGTGTTCCAAGCTATTCATATTTATTTAATGCAAGAATACTTTTAAAATCCCTTTATAATGATTTGCAATAAAAAAGGTTGGTCCACATCCAAAGTCTAAAGGAGTCACTCTAGGCTTAGCTAATCTTTCTCCTCAGTATGATTTATGACTATTTATGACTATTTTATTTTAAATAAGAGATTTTGAAAATATGAATCCAAAATGATCGGGGAAGAGTCGAGAAAACTGTCAACACCGGCAAACCATTAGTTCGAATTAAAAAAGTAAAACGTTTTTTTGTTGCTTTTAAACACTGTTTTTCCTTTTATCATTTTTGTGGTAAATCTCGGTCGCAGTAAAAATCTTGATATCGATGCGCGAACTTGCGACACAAGAGAGTTTATTTTTGAATTTAAAAAAAACATTTCCGAGTTATGGTGTGCAGGTGTCAAACCAATTTGTTAATGGTTTTGCTGTTTAGCTAAAGAGCCCAGTTAATATTCGACTCAGCAAGGGTTTTAAACCTACAGTGGTCAAGTCTCTTCGATGTTTCTTGATCTGCGAGCGAATAAAACAATAAAAAGCTTGTCATTGCCTTTGCGGCTAAATCGAATGCCAACTGAAAATATTGATTATCTCAAACCACAAGTGAACACTGACTCGACGCACAAAATCAGTATTTATAATCTTACCGTCATAATGTCAAGCTTAGATCGTTACTTTTCACAATGTGAAGTACGCGATCTGTCAAGAATGTTTGACTTTTTCATTTCTAAGCGTTGTACAATGAATAAAAAATCTGTGATTGGTTTTTATTGCGGATTATCTGAATAATCTCTGCAGTGTTAATCTCAAAGGCAAATTAACTAAATGTTGCACACGGGTGCGCTCCTGTATCTTTAAAGGATTGTTAACATATTCAATTTAACATTTTTGCGGTACGACCAATTTTAAAATTGAAATGGCAGACTTTAAGCTTTTTCCGGCTGGATATCAGCAAGGTATCTGATTTGATGACCTGAACACGCGACCAAATAGATCATTAGTCAAATTTGTGCTGTGTTGCTGGCCATAAAACTATTTGCATGTCATTGCTTTATTGTCACTAATCTATAAACACGTTGATATTCATTCTAATGGTAATAACACATACGAAAAGCCGCAAACCGGGAATGCATATTATTCTTTTTTCGTTATTTATTCACACAACATTTTCTCTACAGAGAGATTACCAGGATGCGTGAAGTTCGGACAACAAATTTAATACTTTCTTTTTCTTGTCTTGTCTTAATATATTTTTGCAGTCATCTTTTTGTTTTATGATCTTCATATGGAGAATTTTAGCTCGGCAAACATTTCTAAATCACCTGGATGCTTCACACGACTGATTTAGAATACGCTAAACGAAGACAGCAGATGGTGTCCGTTTCGCACTACCACAACTTAAAACTATTTTTCTTATATTTTGTAAAACCTGTTCTTCTCCTTCGTATCCGGTTTGGAAAGCAATTTTTATTCTAACAAGCCAGAAAAAATAAATAATAATTTGGCCTAATCTTTATGTTTATACTGATAACAATTCACAGTCATCAAATCACCTCGATTAGCGATAAAATATCCTCTCAAATGTTATTTTTTGTCGGATTTCAAACTCTGCACAGCAACTTTTTTCTACCCTTTGTAGTATTTGCTGATTTACGATCAATATTAAAACATTTTCCTCTCTGGAATGGCTTTTTGGCGCAAAATGGTAGTTTCATTATTATTCTATAAGGGCATAAACATTATTTACCAAGCCAAGATGCTGTGTCAAACTCTAAACAAGAAATTTTCATTGTTTGCGCTCTCATTGGGGTTTTAGGGAAATAACTTTTGATTTTTCTGTCGTCTAAAAGATAATTCACAGATGCTTACGGGTTGAACCGAAATAAAACGTGAATCCACCTACCTACAACACGGAGCTCTATCGTCTTCTTGACAGTAAGAAACAAAGTTCTGATTTCACAAGTATACCATCCTTCATCCGATAGCTGCGCATTCGCTATTACGAGACTGGCTTGATCGACGATATGCACGCGCCCGGCGTATGCTGGCGGAACGGAGCTCAACCGAGGTCTTCCTCCGTTGTCTTGAGTAAACAAGATTCCATTCGACTTTAGGTTTCTTCCGTCGCTGATTCCCCACAGCATATCATAGTTGATGTTATTCTTTACCGTGTATCTCCACACCAAGGTTGCGTTCAATCCGACATTAATCTTCACTTGTGGTTGGTCTGTGGTGAGCTGAACAACTTTGCCATCTCCTTGGCATCCTGTGAGTGATACATGATACACGTAACAGCATTCACACACCTCTACACACAGCAATATAAACCTGCACCAAACCAGCGCGGCTGATCTACTCACAGAAAGTAACCCAAGCCGTGGTCGCTACGTACCTGGTAGAATTCCCAGATTGAATCCGACGCAGCATAACAACAAACTCACGAGAGTTCGCATTCCTCAAGACAGATTAAAACAACCTGAGCAAAAATTACTTTAGGAAACTCATTTTAACTTCACAAACTGACTGCGTCTGCTGGTAGGAAAACGGGTCATACTTTTTTCACTTTTTGCGTTAACAGAGTTCCCTCATAGTAAATTAATGTAAAGCCAGCGACAAAGAAGTCCGTTTCGGATCACTTAGCATTCCAGTCATTTAAGATCACGTGGGACGAGTCCAGATACTAATTAAAGAGCATATCGATTGGTTCTTGACTGAAGACCCGCCAAATTTATCCAATAACAGCTCTAATCCTGATTGGAAAGCCAAACAGTTTGTTTCCAGGGGTCAATACACGGCATTGTTTTGGTCAACAAGCGAGGGAGGGGCGAGATTTTAAGACATTCATTTTGAGCCGGTTGATTTGGTTAGCGGCAAAATGGTAATTTGTCCATAAAGTGGTTATGATCTTGATCATCATGAGAATCAGATTATAAAACTGATGAAAGACACGAAAGGAAGATCAAGAGTCTTCTCTAGTGTGGATATTACTTATTTATTTCTGTCGGCCGTTTTCGTGTGATTGATTTCTTTTGGAGGGCCGCGGTGCGGATTCAGCGTTTGTTTCAAGCCGATAAAATTAACACTTTCACACTGAACCGAAAAGCCTCTTCGCGATCTTCTATTGCCAAGTAACTTCTAAAGAAATCTAATACTCGCCGCAATCTCGACTTTGTTACCATCCCGCTGTGATCAAGTCATAATGCGATTTTTCTGACTGAGATGTCACGCATGCCTCACATTTCATCTGCTGGTCAGGAAAGCTGATAAAGATCGACAAAGTCTCAAATAGCGGCGTATATATCATATTACGAAAGATATTGTTTATTTGTACAAGACATTGCAAAATGGTATCTAAGCAAAGCAGTTTTAATAAATCGACAGCTTGTTTACATTTCTCAAGCTGTTTGCGTCACCCGCTATTTGGGCCGCTATCGAATACGCAAGCTTGCCCCCCCAAAATAATATAACTGGCACAAGTATGTTGGTTTAGAAGTGATATATATTTTCGTTTAACATTATTGTGTGGTTTGTACCACTGCTTATGTGCTTCAGTTCCAATTACCACCAAGAATAAATATTCATTTTGACCTTGCGAGTCGGCTACTCACAGTTGAACATTGTCCTCAGGCTCAGGAAGTATTTGATCTTGATCATAGCTAGATGCTTGATAGATGAGTTTCTAACTTTTTTCTTTGTTTTATCACAGCATGCAAACACACCATGATGCTTAAAACATGATAAAGATTGGAAGAAAACGGTTATATAAAGCGTAAACTTTTCTTGTATCAACACGCGAATAAAAAATGGAAGACTCAGTAAAAGAGAGTGACAAAGAACAAGAAATATATAATTTACCTTTTCAATAACTACGATTAACGCTGTTGTCGGCCTCACACTGAATGCACAAGAAGAATAATTTGCAATTCGCTTAGTTTACTTTAATCAGTTAAAAATAATCACAAGGTACAACCATCGGCCAAGCTATTTCCGTACCGTTCTGTAAAAAAGACTTAATTTAAAAGTTTCCCATAGTTTCTTGTTAGAACCGCCTCTTGTTAAAGAGATGTTAAAAATCGCGTACACACAAGAACAAAGGAGGCTGAACTAAATTGTACGCGGCACTAAGCTAAAAAGCGCACGCTAGCACGGAAATCAACACCCACACACGCTGATTTGCATACAGGCCCATACATACACACATTAGCACCGACACAAACAGTACACAGACACACACACACACACACACACACACACACACACAGACAGGCATCCACAAACACATTCATAACACATATACAAACCCATGCACAATACTGACAAGATTATAATGAGATGTAAAGAAGTTATATCATTGCACACTTAAAATCACTCGTAGCTTTCGAATAGCTAGATCTAGATTGTTATATATAGGTTGGTATCAGTGACTGCGGTAACCTGTTCTGGATTGAGGAACTTGATTATTTTTTTTGCTTTGTATTTTTGGGGGGGAGGGAGGGGGGAGTTGGGGAAACAAAAACAACGTCCTTCACTTCTTCTTTTCGCCATTCCGCCCAATTTTTTCACTGAGTGCCTAGAAGAGGCTTTGACTGTGGAAGAACTCGCTCACAGATTCCATCATGAGTTAAAATCGGAAACCAGACCTGCTTCATATGTTCAAACACTGGGCATAAATCTAGTTAAAAGTACGCCAGTTATTTTAGTCTCCCATTACCAAGTTCCTGCCTGCTGTGTTGACTCTTTGCTATTGCACCGGAAAACCACACCTACGGATAGTTTCCTTTTCCGATAACGAATTATAATGTTATCTCAAGACACATCGGACATCCAAGTTCCGGTTGCAGGTCAAAAAAATTGCCCGAAGTTTTAATTAAACTCTCGATTTTATTTATGTATCCGTTTGACTTTCATGGACAAAGATAGACACAAATGCCATCCAAGAAATCGCGAGTGACTTTAAAAGGGTGTTCCAAGCTAGCTTTTGTAAAGAGTCGATGATCGGGAAAAGAATATTGCTGCTGATAGTGATATCATGTTCAGGTTTTTGAAAATCCGGCAGACATTGCTAAAAGTTGACAAAATAAAGGCGTTTGAAGCTGTTTGGAAACGACAAGGAAAAGAAAAACGCAAACAGCCAACTCAGGAGATGACTGAAACGAACCACATTCTTGAATTCAAGTTTAGATATTTGACAATTATAATTCAATCATAGCCACTCACACCAACAATAAAATTTGACTTTCAATTTGCTTCACGCCGTGACAACGGTGTTCAGGCGCCACGCCTCATATGCTATAATCACAGTCTGAGTGCATGTACACAGCTAGAATTTTCAAGGGCTTAGAAGATTTGAATAGAAGGAGGAGGAGCAAGTGCAAAACTTTGTCCCAGTTCTTTGTTTTTCTCCGAACTAAAATATATTTCGACTCCATGGCTATCTATTATTAGTATAACACCGAATATCCTGTGCTATTCACTTCAGTCACTCATGCATGAAGTGAGCGAGCGCGCGAGATGGACGTGCTTTTTTTTATCGCTCCCTAATGGAAAAAAAATCATTTTTTTAAGTGGTAGTCACCTGTTTGGTTAATACTAAAAGAATTATCCCCCTTAGTGTCGATGCCTAGCGATAGATATAAATATCCACCACTGGTCACCTCCACTTCGAGGGATAATTGTTAAACTATTTCTGGCTAAATTGGACGGACCGTGACTATTTATGACTGAGTTAGTTTTTAACTTTTTTCATTTTTTGTCATATGCCGTTATATGTTTTCCAAAAAATCCGTACCTGAAGAGGTCATCAAATTTACATGGTTGATTGAAAGCTGAAAAACACTCAGAAAGAGCTAAACATTTTAAAAATTCACACATTTGGAAAAGCAGTCTTTTCATTTCTTGTCAAGATTTGCGAAAAACAAGTTAGGTTTTGTAAGAAACATTTTATGGTCAACGTTTAACGGGCGGCTAGGCAGGGTTTTATCATGCTTCAGCTGAAGTCGCTGAAGAGCAAGTACAGAAGAAAATACACAAGTAGTGAAATTCCGTACATCTCAAATAAACATGGCGACAAGTAGGTTGTTTATAGGATCCCGGAATAGCTTGATGAGATCTAACCTTGACAGGCATCCCACGTGCTTCATCAATCGGGGAGGAGCGTTCATCTAGGGGGACCCTTTTATGATTGTAACAATTTTAAATTCAGTGATTTACAATTATCTGTCAGCTGAGCCATGCAGATCGTTGCAAGTTTTCAATTTAAATGTTTTCTTTTTAAAATTTCCATGACGACTTTGTATTGCATTTGGGAAACATGATAATTTAAAAATTTCAGATATTTTTAGATGCTTGGACACTATCCGTATTTGGACAATGTTTTCAAAATAGTTCACGCGATTTGTTTTTGCGGCTTTGTGCTTGACAGACATCCAGTTTCTATTTAACTCAGCGGGTGATTTTTTTAAATGTCTTCCGAATGCGAAAGATCCTTTAAAATTTGACGTTCTTCAAAGCAAGCCAAGTTCTGTGTTTTAAATTTTAGTACTTTTAAAAACTGAGATATTCAACATTGTAGTTTTCTTAAAAATAATTTTCATACTGGCGTAAAAATGAAAATGTTTAGTCAAGTGTTATCCGAGCCAATCAGTCAAGTTGTGCTTCCGTATCACGTTTACTGTTTCTTTTTGACTCTTCCTCCACAAAGGTCAAACAAAAAACGCTTTTGAATTTAAAAATAGCATTCCTTGCTTGGAAAGTTATTTCAAGTTAATCAATATATATAGTCTCTCTGGAACAACTGCAAGCATTTGGTTTATATCAGAATCTATTCAGATGGTGAAGTTTCTTCTTGCTATAAACAATCCAACTCAATAAAGTTTGCGTGGCACAATTCAGGATGCCATCACTATGTAAATATACAGTGCACGTCAAACAATAGTCAACAACAAAAGCCCAACCCGGCTTTGCTATTTTATAAATGAGAGGCAGGGTTTTGTATAAACTAGCCGTTTTACTTCTCAGTCAACAAGTCAAGAAGAGCCAAAGTGTTTTTTCTGTGGTGTTTTTACCAATTTGATTTTTTTTTCTAGAGTAGCCAGCTACTTTCAGTCACCCCACAAAATGTCAAGGCAGCCCTCGTCGAATCATTTGAGGCAGCTAAATAATTTAAACACTGAGCTATTTCCGGAGCTATCAAATGCGCTAGTTATTCAACGAAAGTGATCTGTTTACATACGCACACACGTCCTAGACTGAAGAGGGAAAAGAACCCTTGAAAGTTGCGTACATTATCATAAACTTCGCTAAACTAGTCGCGCCGAGCTTGAAGTGTTTATTTGGGTTTATGTTTTTGAGGAACTCGAGATTGTTCTAGGGCAGATCCCTTTGCACGCGCCAAGCTTAATTAGACCAATATCATAATTTAAAGCTACTTGAAGTACTTGTTATCTGCGCATTTCTATATTATAACTTCACGTTTCGTTGAAGATGCGATAAATGTAGTGGTCCGAGATCTATTCACCTCAGCCAAGATAAAGTCTCGACGCAATGAGTCACAATGAGGTTAAACTTCTTGATATTTAGGAAGTTTTACAAACATAGATGCTGGATTTTGAAATTCTTTTCTTGTTTTTTTAAGTCATTCGTTTCCTTATTTGTTCTGAGTGAATATGAACAATTTTTAATAATAAAAAACCGAAGCTTTATTATTGTATCCTCACAGCCCTGCAGACTGTTAGTCTCCCTCGCTGCGAGAGGTCTCTCCCTCCGAGGCTGCAGCTGTGCTTTTGAAGTTGCACTAAGCAATGAAATGATTTTTATTTTGCTGTTAACGTTTTCTCCAAAGCCACAAAACTGCGTTTCTCAAGTTCAGTTCTGTAAAGACGATAATGGGGAGGTGGTTATTCTCCCTGGTATTCTATAATCACTGTGAGTCTCTTTGATAATCGTTTCCTCGTCACTTATAAAAATACCTATTTTGAAATAACTGGCTATGCACTGGGGAATATTTAAGTCATCAGTTTCGTATCGATTTCAAAAAATATTTGGATGAACTTTGATGTTCCTTGTAAAAACTTAAAACATCGAAATTTACTATCCGTGACATCAGGGAAAAAACCTAGCACGTATACAACTATACGATTTCCGGCCACGATAGGCAACAAAGGGAAATTGCGGAAAACAAAGCTCTTAAAGCATGCACTATTGGCACCCTTAAGGGTGTTTTATTTGTTTTGAGCCGAAGTGGGACTCACTGAACCAGGCACGATTCGCAGATGTAATCACACTTACTGAGAGGAAGCTCTTTTAAAAGATCTATTTATGATTATGCAAGGCGTATAATGGCGTATTATTATATTTACTGTGTACATTTGGTACAGTTAGAACTGCGCCGGACGGAATGTTCAACAAGACGGCGGCGCCACAATTAAAAAAGTCCACCAAGGGTCAGGTAGCAAGCCATAAACAGTTATGCATTGCATTGTGCTTGTTGTGACGAATTATGCTCACACTTTTGTTAGCAGCCAATTGGGTGGCCGCTAAATAGAGGGTGACACCAACAACGAGCCTTGATTGTAGTCAATTTTTAATACCAATAATGTTTTTTTAAAATTAAAATGTCACTAAAATATCATCATTGATAAGAAATGACTGTTGATGTCTAAACACAAATTCATATTTTGCCCGCTCCTTTTAATATAGTCAAGGTATCACCCAGTTGAAATTTTAAAACTGTAAAATACTACTACTTTTATATTATATTAGCTAATCGTAACTGATCTGGGTAGTTTTGCAGTGCAGCAGTGGGTACAAAAGCTTTCTAATTCAAACAACTGGAAACAAAAAACTGACTCTCAGCGAGTCTTACGTACATGTGTCTTCATTCAGTAACGTACACGCATTATTTTTTAAGAACAATTTTATAAGAACGAGGCTCAAATTTACCTAATATTCCAACGCGAATGACCTTTTTGTTTCCTGTGAAAACAAATGACACAGTTTACCCAGAAACCAACGCAGATGTCGGGGTACAAATATGCCTAATAGCAGAATATCTAGCGGAGTATCTAGTTTGCTCGTTCATTCAAATGCCCACATGTCATTGTTTCACTCGGCACTGACATCAAGGACAGCAATCTAGCGACGTTTGTCTCCCATTTCCGAAGACATCTCCGGACTATGATAATTTATGCATAGACACAAGAAAAGGTTTTAAATTTTCTTAAAAGAACTTGAATTGAGGCTCAGATTTTCACAGACAATCGTCGTGAACATCCACAAGTTGATATGTTTACAACATCAAAAACTTACCTCTGCAAATTAAGACTAGTAGAAGCAGGGAAAGCATTTCGCGCAACATGACCCTGTGACGGTTCCAGTGGCAATTGCCAGATACCAAACCGGTGGCTTGTCACGTGACCGCCTTTACATAAGCAGGAACTTTCGAAAGAGTAAATACTGCTACTGAAGCCATCGTCCGAAGTTAAATTATATTGTGCTTTCGATTGTTGAAAGCTTTAATACACACGAGGTGAGAAATCTCAGTAAAACAATAGATTTCGTTTTATGAGCTAAAAGGCAAATAAAACAAATTTTAAAACTGCTTAAAACGTTTTTTTTCTTTTCGCTGTCATTCATAACAAACTCCTCTCTGTAATCTTTTTATCGAACAAAATGATACGCTTTTACAGTAGCTTATCTTTATTAAATCTTGCATTGTTTGTATCTCGATCTTCTCTACAAGAAGCAGCTCCACCGACTCGATACAAGAATCTAAACTGTTTAACTATTTGATTTTGTAAGCTCTACATAAAAATTTTAAAATTATTAAGGAATAAAAACGAATTTTATTTATGAAAATAACTTTTTATTAACTACATGGTTGAACTTGAGAGTGAAATCATCGTATTGGGCGAACGAAGTTGAAGCAAAGTAGGGTTTAGCGAGTTGGTCCAAAACTATTTTCATTGGAAGAGGCTATCTGTGCATGTTACCGTTTTAAGCCCTTACTTCAGCTGGTTTTTAGGACGACTGTCACTTGACTTTAGTTTTGGACGTTCTTCGTTAGTGTACGCTGATAAAGCCAAATTTTGCGTTTAATTATACGATTTGCACTTAAGGATCAACCATAAGATTTTTCATGGAGAAGGGAGGGGGCGTGGAGGAGGTAAGGAATGGCAGGATGAGTGATTTTGTCATTATATTAACTTTGTACTTTGCCAAACACTGCAGGAATTTTTTTCGTTAAAGTGGAGGGGCTTTAGGTCGGACCTTAGCTTTGCAGGGTCTTATTTCCTCCCTCTCTGGTTTGCAGTATATCTTTTTTCAATATCAACACCCCTCCCCCTTCCCCCTCCCTCCTTCAGAAAATTTACTGAGTGGTCCTTTAGCAATTTCAAAACTGAGATAGTCATCAGTTCTTTATGTGTAGTTACATGTATATACCGAAATCAAAACATGACTGCCATAAAGTGTCACCAAACGGCAGGTGCGGGAAGGGGGGAGGGGGGGGGGGGGGGGGGGGGGGGGGGGGGGGGGCAGGTAGGCATTATACCTTTGATTGGAGTATCCACATAGTAACATCCCAGTCTCATCGTTGACAAAGGTTCACATGAGAAAAACGCTATTTTAAGAATGTTGTTGCTGAAAGAAATTTATTTTAATTTTAGTTCTTTTTTCTGTCAGTTAGAGTTAATTAAGAAACGTTTTGTTGCTGATTTTAGAGGAGTTATACTTGCTCAACCAGGTCCAGAATTTCTTCCCGTTCTAACGATTTCTTTTTGCTAACTTATTACCCTTCTCATAAACAAATTCAACCGACGTTTCAGAGTTAACTTTCCTCTAATGACCGTTTACGTTTTCCTTATCTAGTCGATTATATTTTTCAGTAAAATTCAAGAACTTTATTCCAGTAAGGTGCGTTGCCTTCGGCTTCGAATTGTAAAAAGCCAAAGCTACCATTGTATGTAGTAGCGATGTTGCTCGATCTCGGGGAAAATAACAATCAAACTAAACACAAACTACAAAATAACATTCATTAACTCGTTTTTCGTTATAAAAGACGTTCCACTACCACAAATTATATCACCGAAGACCAGAATACTCCACGAAACGAAATGGAAGCAAGAACAGACATCGTGCTATGCAGATTTTCCATCTTCATTATGCCTAACCTTTTACTTAGTATCACTCTGCCATATTTTAACAGTCTGTAAAAAGAAAGAACCAGTTTAATTTAACAGTTGACTTGCGATAACGTGAAGCTTCAATAATTCGAACCTCCAGCAAACGCGAACTAACTTAGTTCTCCGCTTTCTCACCAATTTACTACGGCTAACTCGAATCTTTCATGTTTTAAGATTTTAGAGATCGGAAGTCAACTGTAGAATAGAACTACGCAACACCAAAAGGGTAGTTTGACTTATGAATCACTTCTCCTTTAAACGAAATCTCCATAAACTGTGAAATGTCCTTTCGTATTATAACGCTTGCTTTCACTGGACAGTTTGGAAATGTACATCTCATTCTACCTCTGAAGAACACGCAATTTCTCTTGCGGGAATCTTCTGCCTTCACGCGATTCTCTTCAATGGCAAACACACAGAAAGGGTTCGTGCTTGTCACCGCCTCTATTATCGTCTTCTGACCGTCCCTCGTCAGTCTCCGCCTTCCACTTCTTGTCATGATGGGAGCCAATGTTGGTTTTTTCTCCTCTGGTATAACCGCTGTACACGTCTCTGGCAGCTTGCAGTGGAACATTCCTCCCTCAAAGCGCCCTACAGGTGTAGCCTTAGTAGAGAGAAAATAAAAATATAATTGAAATAAAAGGGAGACCACTGTCCTCTCTGCACCAATACAGAGGAGGAGACATGGGAG
>JANRMR010056882.1:0-14295 GCA_025434825.1 Bergia sp. 'catenularis' | reverse complement strand
AACCCAACCTGCTGCTCCTCGGAAATGTATTTTGTTTTTATTTTGTAATCTGTTGTGTTAAAGAAAGGACATTTTCGTGTTTTCGTTTCTGTTTTTTCATTTTTGTGAATCTCTAAGTCATTTTCAATGTACTGAAATTTCCTGCTTTTACGTTCTTTAAAAAAAAATTGTAAAAATATTTTTAGAATTAGCTTTCCAGTAATCTGTACACAGCTCTCTCCTTTTCAGTGACGTCTTGCAAAAGGACTGGTGTTTAAAAAATGCTCCAATTGTTAGTGCATTATAACCATGAAGAATTAACTAATTTAAAAAAAAAATGATTTGGGGACAACAGAGTACGTTCCTCTCTGAAATGTTCTTAGCGTAAAAAATAATTCGAAAACAATTTTTTATCTTGTTCTCATAAGACCATCGCAAGAGAAAAGGCGCGGCGTCCCTATAAATACCGAATAAGGAAGGTTTGGTTTTACGCTAAAAATCGAAATCCTAGCCGCTCGTTTTTCAGAAATTATATCTTTCCCAGGATTGATCGGAAACTCATCCTTTGGCTTCTTCAGATATAAAACATTAGAGTTGAGTTCCTTTACTCTCTAATGTTACAATATGTTCATACACAAATTGATTATACAGAAATTGTAGCTATAATTTACAATGAAATACTCGAACACGAAAAAAAACAAAACTGTTCAGATTTAGAAAATATTTTTGATCCATTACAATTGCTGAATGCTAGTCATTACAACGCCAACTAGAAAGAAGAAAGTCTACGAGCTGTATTCAGGTTTGGTGATGCTGTGAATTTCACTCCAATGGCGATGTGATTGTGACAATTGATTTCTTGCAGCGGCTTTGGCTTTAACTTACGATATAAGGACGTTCGGTCCAAGCACAAAAGAACGCTCAAAAAATGGTCTGATGTAGTTTGCTTTTGAGCGCAAGACTCAAAGCGAAGCCGCCTGAGTTGTTTTACACATTTACATATAACCATTTACACTTCAATATAAAACACAGTCAAACAAAATAAAACACTTAGGTTTACCAAAGGACTTTGCTGCAACGTTTAATACTCAAACTCAAACAAAAACAGAAATTGCAGAGTTAGAACATCGTTTTAATACATTACGAAGTGTTGGATTTCCGAAAACCAGCCATAACAGCACCAACTAGAAAGCAAAACTAAAACAAACATGTATATTATCAATAACAACTTTACCATAAATTGGCATTTTACAAAGCAACCTTGCATGATAGCAGGTTCAGTACAAGAAATTTTTTCCTCATAAAAGACAATTTTTCAAGGGATTTGTTAACCCTATCTGGACCGGGCTTTTGTGACTTCTCACAGATCGTAGGGTGGGGCTGAAGAACCCACCCCTCTACCCCCCCTCATGTATTTTTTCTTGCCTTAAACGCTATGATTCCAATTCAGAAACTTGGCATAATTATATGCTCATTTCAAGTTCTACTGAATTTCGATGTAAGGTTTGTCATATTTACAATGACGTCATGATAACGTCACACGAAACGTTTTCTTTTCTTTGATCTCTATGTTATTATATATAGATTAGTTTTTCAAATGAAATGGTTCGTAAACATTTTGGGGTGATCTTTTTTAGCACTTATGATCAAAAGTGTTACCCTGGGTGCCACAGGTTAGACTCGCTCATTCGAGAGCCAGCGAAGCCGGCTGAGCGAGCGTTAGGCCCGGAAGGCCGATCGCGAGTCGAACCTCTGACAAGGAGCGCACGATCGTTAGAAGTCGCCGGGACGGTTACTATCATCTAGTCCAAAATATGGACTAGAACGGTAATTGGATAAGCGATAAACACTTTCTAAAACCATTTCCCATTGACTGCTAACAATACACGCCATACCATTATCACGTGTACTAAACATGGCCGGAAAACCACGTGAAGCGTGATTTTGGCTGTTGCTACGCTGTTGACAGAAAGAAACAGCTCAATTTACAAACATTCATGATTGCGGCAGGAGAAGAAGCAAGTATTATTCTTGCACAAGCTGTAAGAGCAAAATTTCCTAATTTAACTGTCTTAAAGCCAGAGCAGATAATTTATTTTCAAGAAAGACGTGTTTGCGGTCCTCCCGACCGGTTTCGGGAAATCTTATTTTTCAAATCGTCCCGGAGGTTATTAGTTGGATTGGTGCACAAGGCCTGAAAAACTACATTTCCAAGCCTGTACTGATTGTCATTTGACCGTTGGTTTCACTCGTCGAGTCTTATTTGAAGGAATGTAATTCGCGAGGAATACCACCAGCAAATTTGTCTATAGAAAACGTGGACAAGAAAGGCTTAAGAGAAGGAAAATACAGTATTATATTTGGAGCGTGTCGTTTACGTCACATCAACTTCAATATTTTCATGTGTCAATCAAAAGTGATCAAAGTTCATCTGGAACAGTGAAATCGTACGCTCCTTGCCAGAGGTTCGACTCGCGATCCGCCCTTCGGGCCTCAGCTTGCTCAGCCGACTTCGCCGGCCGTCAAATGAGCGAGTGTAACCTCAGGGTACAAAAGTGTCAAAAGGATTTTAAAAATGCAAAATAATTACCTTTTATGACGTCATCGCATTCATTTTCTCAAATACTTTTTTGTGATTTGAGGAAAAAGAACGTTTTAGTTGACCCAGGTACAATATTTTTACATTAGGATGTTGGACAAATGTTTTGTTGCCATGACAGCACTCTGTTACCATAGCAACACTACCTTATTAACACTAACATTTTAGAATTAAAAATTTGCATCACATTGTAAAAAAACAAAAACTATCACAAGAAAAAATGATTGATATGACAAACGGCAAAAAAAAAAAAATATTAAAAAAATCAAATATGAGGAAATGTGTTGTTGCCATGACAACAAATAAAATAGCTGTAACTTTTATATAATTTATCCGATAACTAAAAAATTTGGCAGAAACACTAATCATACCATAACACATTCCCCACTTGAAAACGAGCTAGTTTCTGAATAACCTTTCTTCGAAAAAGCCTTTTCTTGATTTTCAATAAAAGCACCCACAATGCAATGCGAGCCATCATTTTGCATCTTTTTCCGCCGGATAAGAATACATCACATGTACTGAACTTATCATAGGAAATGAAGAGTACTAAATATTTTTTAGATGAAATATCACGAAATCAAGTTATATTAAAATGTTCTTAAACGCTTTCCATGGCAACCATCGACGTCATGAACAATAAAGAATTTCACCAAAAGATTTGCAACAAAATTTAACGAAAAGTCACCAAAGCTAAGACCCTAACTCAGAGGTACTAAAAAGTTATGATTGAGGAACCTTGAGGACGGGGGAGGGGGGGGGCTGATGGAGCGGGCGCTTTGCAGTTCCAAATGAGAAAATAATTGTTGAATCATAAAATAAATAAACCCCCTCTGCCTTATTTTTGTATCAGCTATACAGGCCCTCGTCTGAAAAGTGTCTTCAGAATTTCACATTTGCAAATGTTCACTTTTCGGACACTTTTTCAGCCTCGGGCCTGTATAGCTCGATACAAAAAGCGTGGAGGGGGTTTATTCACTAATTATTATGCAAAACAAACGTAGCATAAAAAAAGTTGACCTACATGTTTTGTTCGGAACAGCATATACATTTCAGTGGAAGACAAGTATCTTAATTTTCTTAGCAAATGTTTTTACATAATGTACCGGTTTAAACCTAGAAATACCGCTTGATTTGATTAATCTATTTTAGTATTTTATACAAGAATTTTATTTATAAGAACATCTAATTCTTTTACTGGCACTGAACGTTTTAATGTTCTTAACGTGTGCCTATTTTTTTATGCTGGGGTTGTTTAACTATGTGTCTGTCACGTTCAAAGGCTGTTTCCAACATCAAATTATAACACATGTACCCAAATACACTGACTTAAACTGATTATACTGACCTTAACGAAGTTAGTGGCTCTGTATTTTAGAACCGTCTGTTTGTAAACATTTTCTGATGTGAAATTGCACAGTGCCAGCTTTCGTCGCAATAATTTCTAACAACTTCATTGGGTAAGAGTACATAAAAAAGATATGCATTATGTTACAATAGATTCCAAATTACATAAATCACAATTTTACTGGATCAAGGGTTGTAACTCAAAAGAGTTGTTCCCTATCATATCCTAATTGCAACAGTATATATAACCTTAAGCTACAACATGATTTACAAATTATTGTCCATCTACATTTAACGAGTTATGTATTTCCAACACTTTGAATAAGTAAATTGACGTAATCGGAAAGATAGATTTATCAGTCATTGATATTATAAATGAAAATAAAGATTTTATATCGAGAAACCTAAAATTAGCGTTAATTATGTTCAAATTTTGTAAGATTTCAAAAACCCATTACATATTAAAACGGCCAAAAAGAACACAGCGCGAGCGAGACGCGGGATCTCTTGCAAGACGCTGTCCTATATTCTAGTAGCAGTAAATCTTAATTCCAATGCCCGAGGTATGATCTTAAGGAGGCTTGCTTACCTTGGTCAGCTAAAAAAAATAATATGATGCAAAATTTAAAGTAGACGATTGTGAAAGGGTGCATTTTACAAGAATTTAATAAATTATAAACAAGATGAACAATATAAAACATTAAATGTTATAGTAATAAAGACTCAAATAGACTACTAGTGATAAGTTGGAAAAAGACCAACTTGGAACAGTGTCAAGAAAATACTACCAGATGGTCGGCTCTCGCGTGCTAGGAACGCCTGACTGAATTCACCATATGGTACCATCCCAGAAAACCGCGCGCGCACAAAATGGTCTCAAGATGGCCGCCATTATAATTTTAAAACAGTTCGAAGTGTTACCAAAACTCAATAACTTTGCATAAATCTATTAGCTAAAGTTGTGCATTGGCTAAAAAGCAAACTCTTTGTTGAATGTAATCACCAGAACTTGTCTGTTTAATTGTTAATTTTACGGAATTTGTTTCTTTAGCAAAACGAGGAAACATTAGCGATCGTTGCCTTTTGGACAAACCTGAAAGCGCGCGCTGATTGGCTTACTCCAAGCACGTGATAACTGTCCGAGATGATACGCAATAACAAATGTTATCAGTGACAAAAGTGGAGATTAAAAAACGTTAGGTATAATATAGTTTTTAGGCGGGATTTAATTGTGCAATAGAAACCAAAGTTCGAATGTTGGAGCAGGGCAGGCGGAGCGGAGTTATTGGGGGGGGGAGCGTAGGATAGTGACTCAGGGTGCTTTTGTCAATTCAGGCGGTAACGGGGTTTCGAATGCTCTTCGGAACCATTTCTGAGCATGCGTGAATGAATGACGCGTGGAAAGGCGTTCCAAAGCAAACTACAAAATAAGAAAACGGCAATCAACCGCAGAGCATCATGGTTGAAAAACAGGCTTTAATAATAAGGTCGACAAATGATTAGAATGTCTGTTCAACAGCGGGAGTCTGTCGTATATAAACACTAAATCTAAGTAATAGGGTTTACCGTTCAGTTATTTATAAAACGTTCCATTATTTTTTTTCTCAAAACTGAGTTTCTCTTCTCAGCAACAAGTCCCTTTTCCATTCTGGAAGAGCTTCGAACTTCTTTATCCGCTTCAGTCTGCAACAAAACAACGTATTTATAATAAATGTGATGAAACCGATTTCAAATTTGGGGCAAGTTGCGTCGAGCGACGAATACAATAACTGCTTTCGTTAAACTTTTTTTTTTTCAATTGTAAGATTCACGTTTTGGCGAACCCATGCCAAAACTACGTTAATAGATATCGCGTTGTATGCAAATACGTCATTTTCAGCTAAACATCAATCGCAAATACGTCATTTTCAGCTAAACAGCAATTGCAAATACGTCATTTTCAGCTAAACAACAATCGCAAATACGTCATTTTCAGCTAAACATCAATCGCAATTTTACGTCATTTTCAGCAAAAACAGCATCGCAATACGTCATTTTCTCACCTTTCTTCCTCTTGCTTCTGTATCATTGGAATCCTCCATTTCGGTATCCCCTCCCACTTGTTGGGATCCTTCTTCTCCTGTGAGATTCAACAATTAAAGTTAATATTATTAATAATAATAACAATATTAATAATAATAATAACAATAATAATAACAACAATAATTTCGTTACATTAATAAAAGAGCCTAATAATAAGATAATATTAAAAATACTTATGTGGCCAATTTTCACGATTAAATTCGAAAGTCGAACGAAAAAACTGCAGTTGAAGTTTGGAAATTTGTAACAAGCTATTAGCAAATATATCAGACCTTTGACTGGGTGGCAAAATCTGACGCCCTCCCCGCACCTCCCCCTCCCCTGCGATGTTTATGCTAAAAACATCAAGTTTAAAGAATATTTAATCTTTACATGCTTTATCCCGTGATAAGCTTTGTTTGTCGGTTTGATAATGTTTACATTCATGGTAATGAGAAAACATCAAAGACTGGCCTTAATTAAGAGAGGCTGTGCTAACCCCATTTGTAATGGGCCCACCTTTTGTCCTAAGTTTCTGGTTTTTTGTACAACAGTGCTGACCAGGTTTGTCCTTAAAAGGGCTCTTTTACGGCTTTGCGCATGCTCAAGGTTTACTGACAAGAAAACTGTTTCAGGCTAAAATATCTATCAACAGGCACTGTTTAGATACCAATCCAAGCTTTTCAAGAGGGAAATGGAACGGTTCACGGGTCTGTTTTAGGTGGCGATTAAATTGGATTGTAGTTATCATTTTTATTTTCCGGGCCGGAACACAAAGTAGTAAATTGCTTTAAAATGCATAAAACCATAACAGAAGTTATTGATCACTGTGGATTGTGATATTTCCTTTTAAAATTCTTTGGATAAATACCGTAACAAATGTAGCTTCTGGAAAAGAGCAAATCTAGAGGTTCAGTCGTGAAAGATCCCCTTTAAAAACTGGCGTTTAGGAAATCCTTAGCAACACTGGTCCAAAGCATAAAACGATAAACAACTCTGACGAGCTCTGTCCGTTAAAATTGCTGAACTTGCTTCACGGCGAATTGAAACGGCTAATATAAGGTCATCAATAGATTATGGATAAAAATGGAACAAGTAAATGAAAACAGTCGCCGATGGTAAACTATCGCCAAATTTGGTTAGTGTGTCTTAAAAAAAGTGATCTAGCTAGCAACTATAAAAAATGCTAAAAAATTTCTAAAAAAAGGAACTTAAAATCTGGAATTTGCTAATTTGTTTCTTTCTGTATTTGTCCTTACAAGGTGACTTTTAATGGATTTAGTTTTTAGAAAAGGAATGGCATTCTTGATTGCTTGTGAAGGTCATACATGGAACACGAAAGTTGTTAGTGCCTAGCCGACATTGCTTTATTATGTAGGAGGAGGAAAACATGCCACACTGATAAAGGGAAAGGTAAAGGTAGCCCTTATTTAACGTCGGTAGTTCCGTCAGCTCCTGGAGGCTGCTATCAATGGAAGCCGACGGTGCGCCCTTTACCCCTCTCCCTCTGTCAGTGCTCCGTTTTACGGGTATTTAAGGCTAAAGCTGCACGGATCAGGAGAAAGTCAAAGCAGATGTTGGAGTCACCGAGGACAGAACTGAGGACAACTGCCAAGGCCTAGACTGAGCTACGCCTACTCCTAGCTTGATATTTACCGACTTCTTTCGCTCTTCTTCTTTTTCCTTTTGCTTTTTCAGTTTATTCAGGTACACCTGACGCTTCCATTCGGGAACTGGCTCCACATCGACCTCATC
This sequence comes from Bergia sp. 'catenularis', assembly GCA_025434825.1. Taxonomy (NCBI): domain Eukaryota; kingdom Metazoa; phylum Cnidaria; class Anthozoa; order Zoantharia; family Parazoanthidae; genus Bergia; species Bergia sp. 'catenularis'. The sequence continues at coordinate 6,554 of JANRMR010056882.1, read as the reverse complement.
TACTGCTGCAGCATCACTGGTAGAGAAACGGCTATGAAGACTCGAAGAAGTACCAAGGTCAATTGCTGTAACGCAATAAAAAGGTAAAGGTAAGGAGAGAAACACGTGACAGTAATTTAACTGATAAATTTGTTGCCCCCGGTGCGCACTTAGTTAACTAAGTGACTGAATAATTACGAAGGCTTGCAAAAAATGCAACGTAAAACGATAACACAACGAAATAACAGAACCGTTTCTACATGTAAAACGATGTGTTCTATCTGGGCAAGGTGAACAAATGAGGAAATCAGGCAGTGCAGAGGGTGATTCTGATGACAAAATATTCAATGTCAAGGTTAACATGATTGTAACATTGTATTATTCTTGTCAATGATCACAAAACTACTGAGATGATCTGCAACATATTGTAACAAAATAGTAATCAATAAAGAAATTGAGTCGCAATAAATGTGCATTAGTAATGAAGGCTAGTTTGGGCCTACATTTCTTGTCGAGAAATAGACCATTTTTACCTTGCCCATGACGGGGATTTTGAAGAACATTCTACAAAAAATCCAAATGCCTTACATGTGCACCGCCTTCCCCCATCCAGCTTAACACTGATAGGTGTAAAACTCGTAACTGAACACAAAACGGCTGTGAAAACCAACGGCAAAATGTCCAAAATTGCACAGCATACTACACTCACACAGCACATTATGGACTTCCAAAACATTACCATTGGCACTGTTGAACACGAAACCAATTTACACCAACGGCCTTTTATGGAAGCGTGGTTTTCAATCGCTGATGAAAATGCAGGGAATGACCACATTAGCATTCCGGATATATACAAACCTTTGTGCAAGAAACAATAGCTCTGTTCTGCACCCGTGCACTTTCAGTGCAGTTGTGCATTTTAATTTTCAGTTTATAGCTACTGAAGAAGAGAGAAGTTGGCACCCGAAAACGTTTAACAACTATAATTTAAATCAGTGTCAAACCACTTTCTATGTCATCAAAACTCGTAGCAATCGAAGGATACATTAAGAAGAAGGCTAGTTTGGACCTACAAATTGTTTCTTGTTGAGAAACAGACCCACGACGGGGATTTTGAAGAACATTCCACAAAAAATCCAAATGCCTCACATTTGCATCGCCTTCCCCCATCCAGCTTAACACTAACAGGTATAAAACTCGTAGTATTCGAAGGAAAGACAAGTTCTAATATTAAAACGACTTACCTTTTGATGTCGCACGCTCTCTATTCGAAAAATTCTTTGGTGGTGGCACAGTAGTGGTAGACAGTTCTTCTTCCGATGACAAATCCTGCATACTTGTCCGGTGTTTTGGATTGCTAGTTATAGGGGGTGATTCAGGAATATCTGGAAGAAGATTTTCATCAAATGCAAACAATTTTTCACCAGTCTCAGATGAAACTTCAGCTGCGTACATTTTGTCGATTGTTATTCTCACTTCGAAATCCTCTGTTTTAACATGGTCCGCTGAAACATCACTTGAAAACATTTTGCTGATGCAGTCAATATCCGAATTACCTGGACTGTTGTCACTCTTAACATCGGTGCCATCATCACCACTTCCATCATCAGAATCCGGTCTGTTGTTGTTACTGGTTTTTACAACAGCTTTGTCCAAACTGTTTGGCTGTTGATCTGTAAGTCGTGAAAGTGAAGGTTTATAGCTCGGTATAGTTTTTAACGTCGGAAGATGATAACTTTTCTTGCCTTTTTCTGGTTGGGCGGATGCACAATTGACATCCCAATTGTGAATCGACGGATCTGCAGGATCTGTTATATCAGGTAACGGCAGCGTGTTTGAGGGCGGTGGCTTGGTAACCAGGTGGGAATAGCTGACCGTAGGTGGAGCGGAATGTTCCTCAAGAGTGTGGTGTAGGTGACCGTTTAGTTCTGATGAGTTTACACTGGGGGGAGGTGCAGAGGAAGTCGTCACAGTTGAAACCGGTGCATGTTGGGTAAAGGTACTCTTTGGAGTATTTTCAGTGCCTGGAGATGACGAATGCATCTCGTTTCGAGGTTTCCTTGATTGAGTTTTTCCATTGTGAAAGTTGTAGTTCGGCGAGTTCAGAACTTTGCCTCTTACTCCAACATCAGTCTTTTGTGAGATGTTGCTTTTTGTCAGTTGGTGAAAAGATGTAGAGCCAAATCCACCACTTGATCGTTTTTCTGCTTTTGCTCGCTGGTAAAAAAAGCAAAGGAAAATAATAAGAAATTAGGATTATACAGCAAACGTACTAATAATTGTAATGTCCCCTCCCAACGGTGTGTGATGTCTGAATCAGAATGTACTTATTATAAAACTGAAGACAAAAGAACAGTTAAACAGAGACAGATGTGTGTGTATTTTCCTACCGAATTCTGGGATGAATTTGCTACCAATAAGAAGAATAACATACACATCGAAACAGCAGGATTTGCTTAATCATGCCTTTTATTACTGATGTGAAGCCATTTGAACACTTCACTAAACATTCACCAATCAGGCAAATGCACATTCGCGTGTGTAGACAACTAAATGAAATTAACGTGCAGCTACTGCAGCTACAAAATACTGACGTTTTGTAAAACGGGACATCTATAGTGCACCTTCTCTGATTGGCTAAATGGATAGCAAAAGTAGTGTTCATTATACTTTAAAAAACAGCTGCCTTATAAAACGGCTGCTTGTGTCTGCAGACCTAAATAGACAATCCGGGAGCTGTAGAGCATAATCTCAAGAAAATACAAATTTAATTGAATTTAAGCTGGTAAAGGAGAATTACAATGAGCATAGAAGAACCTGCAAAGCTTCAAGAGAAAGTACAACTGTAACTAAAACATGTAACAGTCAACGGAATTAAGACAAGGACAAGAATTAGATTGCTGAGAAGAACTGATTATATTGATACCAAAACTAGTAACATACTAACATTACTTGTGGAGTTGACGACCGAAACGGAGTCTTTGTTTATTATGGCCCTTTCTGACAACAAACAAACAGAATAAAATATCTGTTGCATTACAAAATTGTTATGGTTTTACCATACGGTCCAGGAACTCAAGAGAAAGTTGTTGTGGTATGCGAGCTGAACTTTTCTGTATTTCTTCAAAACAGGAATTGCTATTGCTTCCACGCCAATGTTTAATGTGCGAGTCGAATACTGACAATACTTCAAGGGTGAAGTTTTGATTTGTGGTTTCCAAGAAAGGGAGGGGGGGGGGAATTATTTGCGAGCAATTTAAGTTTGGTCAGTCAACCATCAGCTTGCGCTGCAAATTATTCTAACTTATTCTCATACATTTTCGTCCAGGTTTTTAGGCATGAAAATATTTTTTTCGTTTGCGTTTGGATCGATCCTCCTCCAACCTCCCCCTCCACTCTCCCCACACGATATCAAATGGTGTGTCCTTGGATGATACTTCACGAACAACAGTGGTTAAAAGGGCTCTTTGCGCATGCTCAAGGTTTATTGACAAGAAAACTGTTTCAGTCTAAAATATCTATCAACAGGCACTGTTTAGAAACCAATCCAAGCTTTTCAAGAGGGAAATGGTACGAATGGTCTGTTTTAGGCGGCGGCGATTAAATTGGATTGTAGCTATCATTTTTTTTCCGGGCCGGAACACAAAGTAATAAATTGCTTTAAAATACATAAAACCTTGACAGAATTTATTTACCACTGCTTTTTAGTACAATAAAATGATTTATTCTATTTTTTTTTATAAATACCGTAAAAATTAACTTTTGGAAAAAAGCAAATCCAGAGATTCATCTGTGAAGGATTCCCTTTAACAGAAATTGATCCACTCAAGACAAAAACCGTTACATTCATTTTATCCTGAAACCTGACAAGAACAATTCGCAGTAGATGAAAGACCCAGCCTTCAAAACCCTCGTACGCCCACACCTGAAGTAGCACAATGTGGTCTACGCACCAATGATAGCAAGCAGACAACCTTGATGCATTACAACGAAAATCCACAGGATTTTGCACAAATTGCTGGGATCGAGAACCAGGAACTGTTATAGTGTTCGCTCAAGGAAGGCAAAAAGCAAGATTGACGGTGTTTTACAAAGCTGCCAACGGCCTGGCGGCAATTCCGCTATCAGGCTTCATCGTCCTGATACAAACAAATAAAACCCGAAGAGCCATCCAAAGAAATTTTACCGCTTGAAAGGCTTATACAGTACTAGTAACTGGTATTAAGGGGCCTTAACTCCTAATGCTTTGTGGAATGAACATCTTTTTTAAAAAAATTACTTTAAACATTGTATTTGTACACTGTACAGTTAGTTTTGCACTAGCACTGTATTCATGAGGTTACCACTGCCTTTGTGATAGGTGTAGAACTGCATTAAGCTCACCCTCTGAAAATTTATTTTCTGTTACAATTTAATTTCTCCATTTGGTATGACTTTTCTGTTTAAATTAGTGTTAACTAAAGCCATCCTAACAAACACAAGATCGCTGTTTGCATAAATCATGGTCAATGTAATGCGATTCTGATGTATGAGCAGTGTTTCGAAACACCATTAATATTATCGGCCATCAGTAAGTCTCACACTATCACCCAAATGTAATTTAAAGTCGACCCGCGGGATTGTCTCGCTATCCCACGGGTCCAACCCGTGTCCCGTGTCTTACGGGATTTATCCCGTGGGATATATCCCGTTGTGTCCCGGTACTGACCCACGGGACAAGAATCAGAAGTTTGTTCCACTGTCCCGCAACTAGTCTGCAACTGTTGTCGGGCACAATTAGCTGCTAATGAAATACAGTATCTGTATTTAATACTTGTTTTAGCTGTCGAGTTCTTGAAAAAATGAGCAGAGTCCTAATCCGAGACTTAACCCTAACCGTAATGAGTCTTATTGTGAATTGTATGTTCAAAATACAAACTTAAACTTAACCTTAACTCTATTAAACCTAACCTCTACCCTAACCCTAGCCACGATCAGTCCAAGTCCTAATGTTACTATCACCCTCTTTTGACCGAAACAATTGCCAACTGGATAACTGACTTTTTTGACTTAAAAAACAACCGCCCTCAACAAACACAAATATTTATCTTCATATTTTAATGATCATAATGTTTAACATGGTGTTCGCTAAAATATGTAAAATATAAAACATGGTTTAGGCTAAAAGGTTTAAAATGTTTTTATAAACCAAACGTTTTCAACTATAAAAGCTGAACTCTGAAGATGACTTTTTTTACGAAAACGTTTGGTTTTTAAACACATTTTAAACTTTTTAGCCTAAACCTTGTTTTATATAATGATCATAATGTTTCGCGTATTGAGGAATCAAGAAAAGGAACGACAGTCAAATTTATTATAAAATTAATTATTGTAACGGCGATTGATTTAGTCGCTCCCTGTATCGTCCACTCCTACTGGCTTAATTTACACGAAAACTCAAAGCAAACAAAATAGAAGGCAGTAGGTTAGTTTGATTCAACAGGAATAAACATGAACAACCAAACAACTCAAGTTAAACACAGGTTAATTTTCATGAGCTTATTTACAAAACAATAAAATGTTACATATATTTTTCTTTTAATTAAAGATTGTGGTTTCTTTGACATCACTTCTTCCTGCTATTGTGGATGAGCTTGAAGTTCGTGTTAAATTCCCTGAAATGTGAACTGACAGCGTCACCAGGCACAAATTATGTGGAAAGTCATTACCCTATTCACGCTTATCTCTTTATCATCTTCTCGATTCACAAGTTTTTGTAACAAGACTAAAAACAGACCGAATAGAAACATGGACGAATGTAATTACTTTCTTAATAACCTTTTAAGAAAACGTTCGACCGTTAATCTAAACTCTTTTGATTTAATGGAGTGCTTGTCCGGCTTTGCTAGCAATCAGGGCACTTATTCGAATATTCAGGGCAAACAACAATTCCAACATGGCTGCATCTTTGTACAGTAACTTAATAGAAACTTTTACATCTTTATGAGTACAAAAGTAAAAAATGACCAATATTTTCAATCTGAAACAAAAATTAAATAATTTGCGAAGCAAAGTAACTGCAACTTTAAGGGAGGTATGGTGATTTTGTCGGTACCTTTGCAGCAGCAATTTTCAAAAAGTCCGAACATTTTCTGTGTCCGTTGTTTCCAGCCAACTCTACAGGAGTGACACCATTGTCATCCTTCTGGGTCACATCAAGGCTGCAACGGTCAACTAGAAACTTGGCACACTGAAATACAAGTAAACAAAGAATAAATGTACAGAAAAAGATAAACAAGTTCCTGTTAAAAGAATGGCAAAAATATTTTTTGTTGGGATTAATTTAACTCCTCAAATACAAGAAGTGGTCATGACACTAGACATTATGTGTACTTGTTATCCTTTCTAGCACTACCAAGTCTAATGTCCAATATCAATTTTTCCTCAAATCATCAATACAAAATAAGATGACTGATTGAAAAAATAATGCCACACCTACATGTATCCGGATATTTTTGAAAACAAAGATGGCATTTGATGCCCTTACAGGGCCGGCAGAAGCTCAAAGGCATTGGGGGGGGGGGGGGGGGGGGGGG
>JANRMR010056660.1:0-14296 GCA_025434825.1 Bergia sp. 'catenularis' | reverse complement strand
ACCATCAGTTGGAAGCAGAGAAGAGTGCCTGGGAAAAAATATCGTAATTTGTGAGAGAATATGTAAAACAACTGAGAGAGGTCCAAAAACTCTTTTGTATAATAATCGTCTTCTTTGAAAGCATTAGAAACGTAATTTAAGATTAACATAAGATACGACCTGGTTGAACTCTGAGAAATTTAACACCTAAACAAAGGAATGTGTTGTCCGTAAGTTTAAATTGCATAACTAGCAAAGTCTGCACAGAAATTTATAATCCAAGAGAAATGCTTTTTCCAACCTGATCAGATCGAATGAAAATGTCATTAAACAATACGATCATATAGATATTGTTCAAATATCTCGTACACAGAATAGGAAGATGTCTAAATTGGCACTTTGAAGGTGAAACTCCAGAAGTGACATAAAAAATAAAATCTTAACCTGTTGGTGCAAAAGCAATCTTGGTAAGATAAACTAATTATCACCAGTATTAAAGAAATTTGTCCTCGACACAAGAGCTCTTTCGTCGTAAATTTTCGTATTGCATTTGGGAACTACAAGCAGTTTCAAATTCCCTTATCTTAAACAGTGAGATAACCTGTAGGACTACTTCCGAAGAGATAGATGGCGGCAACGCCACGAAGCGCCTTGAATGTAATTAAAAGTATTTTCAAAATTATCTGATAATTTAGAGACAATGAGGGGAAACCGAGTTGACCAACCACTCACACAAAACAAAATTGGGTGTTCTAAAGTTTCAGTGTAAATTTACCATGGATTATAGTTACATACATATCGTATGTCAACCAAATTGTACCTAATTATAACTGTATGACAAACGTCATTGTCACTCGCGGGTGCGAAAATCCATCAACAAGGATCATTAGATATCAGTGAATATAAAACGATGAGAGAACCAATCAGCTAAAAGGATATGCAATAGAACACGACGCATTTTTACAAATACACATGCAAATTGCAACATTTTCACAAAGAGCAAATAAACTCAAGTTTTGAACCTCTTATAATTTCCCTTTCTTTACTACATTTTTTTCACTAAATTTAGAATAAATAATTAATGAGGAACTGATTTCATTTAAGTTGCAATAACAATTTTTACTCAAGTTAACGGACGAGTTAATTTATAATTACATTTCCACGTATCCAGTTTTAATAAAGCTTTTCTTATGCGTTTTTCTCATTAACGTGTTTTGAGAAATAATTAGAAATAAATTGTAATCTTATTCACAAGATTGGAATTAAATTGGAAATTATGTTTTTAGTAGCACTACAACGATTAGTAAGCGGGGTTTTGTAGTTTTTACAGTTTCTATCATGATAAGTCAAAATCTTTTACGCAAAATTTAATGGCACAATAACCCTTAAAGAATCTTCCAAATTTGATTATAAATGTATACATACTTTTTTAACGTTTGATATTATTAGCTGTTTGCATGGCCGCGCCCTGTGCAACAAGTGAAGATTGAACATTGATTAGTGCTCTACAAATCCGTTCGCCTAGTTTTTCGGACGCTTAAAAAGTGCGGACAGTTATAATTTGCGACAAAAAAGTTTAATCATAAAGGGTTGATACAGTATGTTTTTCGCCGTAACGTTGAGTGTCAGGCTAACGTTTTGAGTACTAGCTAGCTCTTCGTCAAGGTAATCAGATACTTTTGGATACTTTGTCCAAAATTAAAACCATCAGTTTTTTGTTGTTAACGTACTCCACTGCAATAGCCGGAGAGAATCCGACACACTTGCGAACACATTGTAACGAACCTTGTTCCTCTCTCCTCTCAGCATATTTTTACTGTCATGGCCTCTGCATTTCTTGTTTCTATGGGAAAGGTTCCTAAAGAGACTACCGACATAAATGTTTTAATGAAGAGTTCTCGCACAGAAAATTTTCCATTTCTGGTAGGTATTAGTACCAGTTCAAGGTATAGGTATACCAAAGAAATACAGACGCATTACAGAGCATGTCCTAAAAGTTTAATAGGCTTCAAACGGCATTTACAATGCAACATTCAAATTAACTACTTCTTTCTAACATTTGCTTTGTGGCCAGTCATCATACTTTTCATCCCAGTGAGAGTTCGCAAAACACTCAGCAGCTGCTAAGTCACACTTGCATATGGCGCTGTCACAGCGACCTTCATCTGGGTCTTCGTAGTCCGAGGCTTCAGCTGTAGGTGCAAATTAAACAACACGTTGAATGTTAAAAACATGCAGGAATGGCATCGTAATTGTCCATGTTTTCGTATTAGTGTTTTAAATTGTAAGGTGGGACTGTAGTTTTAAAAACAGGTATCTAAAATAAACGTTGTCAAAATTATAACACAATTCCCTTTTTTAATAATTGTATTATAAACACTTATAAATCTAAATTATATTTTATTAAAATTTTAAATTTAATTGTTTTCGTCAGTTAAGAAAATTATACCTTCTTGCTTGCTTTTAGTTTCGTGTTCAGTGAAAATTGCATTTAAAGCAAAAGTTCCGTAGAGTGCTCGCTACCTATAAGCCCAATGTATTTTAAAGAGCAATCCAAATCAAAACTGGTAAACTAATTAAATTAGCAAACATAACAAAACTGAGGATAATTAGTCACGTCCCTTATAACCAATATAAGATAAAAGAAATCCGCCATACTGGATACATTGCGCGCTATTTTGGGTCTTGATATCATAGTGTATTCTCCATTGACGCAATTTGTTTTAATGAAATACAAAATTCCATTGAAAACAACTGGAGAAGTAAAAACTGGACTAAAAACGTGGTTGCCATGAAAACAGGTTAGTCAATTTTAGGAAAAAAAGCTGGTTATATGTTTACAGCATTTCGGATGATTTAGTGATGGTTCGTAAATATACCAGCTACGAATGGATTGCAATAAGAGTGTATTTATGGAGTTTTCCACTGGATTTTCCTCCTGCGATTCTTGATAATTATTGGGACAAAGTTTTCCACAGGAATGTTGACTCGGAGAAGGTAGAAGAGGGGCTAAATGTGAAACGCAAATAGCTAACGAACACAGGGTTATTCTATTTTTATTTTTCACATATTTTCAGTCTTTTTATAAAAAATAATTCTTCGTAGACAGTGCTTTTGTTTTTCGTTTGACTCATTCTCTAACATTCTTATTTGTCCTACAATTTGTAAGAACTCGGTTTTGTAAAGCGCCTTGGACTTTCTATATGTACTTTTAAGTTTAGTATTCGATTTTAATGAGAAAAAGGATTGGTATTTAATGTTTCTAAGCATGTATTCAAGTTTGTACCGAAGGTTTATACACTGGCATTTTCCCATGATCCCCTTTTTATACTAAAAACTCGAAGCCATTGGGTAAAACCCTACCATTGTGGTCGTAGCTTTTATTTGTTTATCTTTTTGTTAGCTTCATTTATAATCGGGAGAAACGGGAAGGATCATGAACATTTTTTTTTTCAAATGAAGCTAGCGGACGTCTAATAATAGACAAGGATGCTATCGCGATGACAATTTCCTTTTACCGGTCTTTACCGGAAACTTTAACATCATAAAATGCAATTATTTTTGTTAACAAGTAATTCATGTTAACCAATAGATGTAATTAAATTTCAACAATGCAAGATGTTCATTTTTCTCTGATACGACAGCGAGCGAAAGAAGGGTGATACATCTTTGGGAGGGAAGGCGAGGATGGCGGACTTAAAAGCGGATTAAATAATAATTGGTCTTAACAAAGAGAGGGCTTGTAACCAGTTGAAATTATGCGCGGAGGTTTTATGTTCTATTCTGTTAAACACTGAAGTGCTAAATACTTGACTTTCTGCTATCGCTTACAATTAGATGCCAGTTGACTGTGATAACGGAATTTTTCTTTTTCGGTATGAAGTCGCAAGCTGTAAAGCAGCACGAAAAAATTGCTCTATTTGCAACTGAAGAAAGTCTAAATTAGCTTTGTTTCCGACTTGATTTGCCACAAAAACAATTAAATATAATTGTAAAGGAAAAATCATTTAGTAGTATTTATTTTATTTTATTTTATTTCATTTCATTTTATTTTATTTTATTCTATCCTACTTCAATCCCACCAGTGACAACGATAAAACGTATTTAGATAGCGTACTGCAATTCATCCGGTTGAAAATACATTTCACAAAATTATAATTCAAACTTTAATTAACATTTTATCATTTCAATGAAATTCCAGATTTGTAATACGCAGACTTTGAAAAATGTGATGCCATAGTGAAACAGGTTATTGTGAATCAAAGTGTTACTTTATGTCTAGTGAAATATCTTACCACATTCTGCGACAGTATCCATTTCACATCCGTACCATTTGTACTGGGCAGTGTAGATATCCCAAGACCATCTACACAGGTTACGATTGTTGATTTCAGCATAGCAGTTGTCGTGTACATAACAGCACCTTTTTAAGAAAAATGGCATTTAAATAAAATATTTAAACGTCGTTATTTGTTACATAACTGTGTAAGATATTGTCAAGCTGTTTCAACTTCAGAATGAGCACAAAAATTTAACCACAATGGCACTGTTACTAATGAGTAATACGGGAGTCTCCGCTCAAAAACGTCCCCATTTTTATACTGGCAAGTATATGAAAGGGCTGCGAAAATTAGCACATTAGTATATGATAGGGTCAATAAAGTTGCTTTTTTAATACTTGGAAAGGTTGCCAAAGTAACAGTTATACGAAATGGTACCATTTTCGTAATAGGTACACGAAGCCCCCCATCCCTCCCCTCCCCCGGAGGCATAATAGCGATAACACGAAAAATTTCCCTAATAGATAAGCAGCGAAAAACTTTAACATTACTAACCGGTCCAGTTCATCCACCGGAGTTCCTTTCCCACCGTAACCGCAGTAGCAGCCATACCAGTTGAAGTCTTGCCAGCTCTTGGTAGTTTTGCACTCAATCATACTTTTGAACTGCAGTAGGTTTCTCTTGCTGCGTAAAGTATGACCTGTTGAAATTACATTCTTAGCTGCTCTGAATGGCAGAATTGGAATCTCAAAGATTACGCAGTGTTATTGTTATAGCGAACAAAGAAAGATTAGTAAGTTAGTAAGTTAAACAGACATGTAAGAATAAGCTGAAGCATTGAAAAACCGCCACAAACGTATCAACGAACGAAGTAACAGTATGAGCTGGATTGAAGACTTAGTTCTTTAATACCATAATTGCATTTGAGAAGAACACGGGCCGGAGGTGCAAAGGCAATAACAAAATATGCAACCACAGCATCAACAAGTAATGCAGTTCAAGGACCAAAACAAGAAGCAAAACTTAGAATTATGAAAACTTAAGGCAAATGACAGTAACAGTAATTCTGCAAAATCACACCAGAAAGGTGTAATTTCCAAGGTCTAATTAATTATCTACACTTATTATCTGCTGGCGTTGCTTTAACCTATAGTATTTTACCTCCAATTTTTACTGCCTTGTCAATGCTTCCACCGTTATGCTTCTGTGTTAAAATGATAAAAAAAATGTTTAATACTTTGGAAACAAGCACTAATAAGCAGTTGTTTTAACTTAAAAAACACTTGTTGAAGACAGCTGAGCAAGAAAAAACACTAAAAAATCACTGGGCTGAGTCAAGTCACCATTAAAAGATGTAAAGTCCTGTTTCAAATTTCGCAGCTTTTCTAATTTCGACGTGTTCGTCATTTTTAAATATACAGAATGCGATGTAGTTAATGAAACAGTTTCGGCATCATCGAATCCAACGAGATCTTATAGGTTATCACCTCGTTCTGATGCTTTCAAAAGCTCTCAAATCGTAAAGCAAGTTTTGCCAAAACTACAGATCACCCTCTGAATTTTGCTCATGTTGCGCCTTCTTTAATGATCAGAACTAAGCGTTAGCCCACCCAAATACATTGAAGAAATGCTTTGTAAGTATTGACAGGAAATTTTTAACAGAGATTTTTAACAGTTTTAACAGAGCGAGTTCATTTCCAATGTCAACGATAAAGATGATTTCTAAGTATCGCCATTTTTGTTTTTACTACTTCCTTCCTAATTATCACTTCAACAGATGAGTCTCGATACTCCAATTACTGAACTAATAAAAAAAACCCAAATCTTTACCTGAACTGCCACTGCTATTGCTAAAGCACTCATCAGGAGAATCAATAAAGGTTGACCTTGGATGTTAAACATGGTTTCTGGGAATTAAAACGGCTAAATCTGTTTTACTCTAACGTTAAGGAAACAGATATAAATTGAAAGTACAACCCTGTGGCTTTTATAGATAGCGTTGTTTACTCAGCAAAATCTCCCAATAACCGCATAAAGCAACACTTGCTGTTTGTTATCACAGTTAAAAAGTGATCGAGCTAATGTTATTTGAGCTGTCTTTCGTGAGTAAAAAGCACCTGGTCGGGACATGCGGTGAGAAAAGAGTTTCAAGATTGTCAGGTAATTTAAGATTTATTACGCAAATTTTGGACTGAACTCCAATTGATTTGGACATAAGTGTCAAAAGTATGGGAAATAAATCCAACAATGTAACAGCATCATTTTAAAAGCTTTGTGAAATTTACTCGCTTTTAAAATTCTGTCATGCTTCAACCAATTGCTGCCTATAAAATCATTTTTCTCTTGCACCATACACTTCGTCATTGCTAGTTCACCATTTGGTTACGAGCTCACGTTTTATGCTTTTCAAAAAGTGCAGGGTGTCAATTATGTACATATTTACACAATTTGTTTTTGCTATTAAACTCTTTTTTTCAAAAAAAATATATGATTTTTTAGTTCTTAGCTTAAAGGCGTGTCATTACAATTACTTAATGCTATTTCTCTCTGTAAGGGATCTTTCAGTGAATGTTATGAACAAGACATTATAATCAAATATATTTTATAAGGGTTGATAACCCCATAACCTCAAAAAAAACCATTCTTGGTACAGTTTTGTTTGATTTGCTCAGCACAACTGACCTTGAAATAAAAGAGAAAAGTTAATATGTAAAATCAAAGTTTTTACATGTAGGATCAGAGCAGGTTACAAACTGTCTTGTCCAGCATTTGTTTCAATGGGAGCTTCTTAATAACTTTAAAAAATAATGCTTCAGATACATTGATATGTGTATCAAACTCGAATAAGAACCATGAAAATGTAGTATCAAAAAACTCCTCTTAAATAGCACCCGAAGGCTGAAGATACTTCTAAGAACTGTCAAAAGCTCAAATCTTAACCTAAGCTAAACAAACTAAAACTAGCCTTTAGTTCATGTATTAACTATTAGCAATGGCACAGTATCGTAGTGCAACAAGAACGGACGCTCGTTCAGATTGTAAGTACATTATGTGTAAGAATATCGTTTACGAAATGTTTAAATCCAAATTTTATCAAATTTCGTTAATCAAAATCCTTAAGACTAAACCAAAATTGATTTATAGTTGTAGTTGTAGTTTTCAATGCACTGATTGAAGAACTGCAAATGGTGTAAACCGTTTGGCTGAAAAGAGAGATAATCTCAAAAGTGATAAATAGAGATTATTTAATAAAATCGGTTTGTAAAATTTTAGATAATTCTGTTCAAAGACACAATGACCTACAATTTTTATCGTAATTACTTTTGATTCTTCCCATCCAAAAGTTTGATTGTTTAGGTTTTTACGTACAATGAAGACGGTTACTGTCAACTACTCCACAATACTTTTGTTGGTGTTGCGGTGTTTAATTTTGCACACTGTTACTTTGCATTTGATTTGTTTCAATTGCAGCTAGCAAATGTAAAAAGAATGGAAACAGGAGTAAGCAGTAATAGTTTCATCTACTCTTCAAGAAAGAAAAAATTAAGGATGCCTTGAAAACTGAAAGTTGTACATTTACACTGCGACTGGCCTTTTTCCCAAATTACTACTCTGTCGTCCCTCTCCCCTCCACTCACCATTCAAGCAGCAGAATATTGAAAAAACACTTCCAATTAACACTGAACACCTTATTCACCTCCTTACAGTCTGATTAGGGCTGTAGTTTTGGGTTTACGTAACTGCCTTTGCTTCGCGTATTTCAACAGAACCTTATAAAGAGCGGAAACTCGTATTCCTATAGAAAAAGATGATTTCGCTTAAGCCTGGATTAAAGTTAACTCGCCATCGAACAACTAGGCTTTGGGGGAAAGTGACACTTCAACTTTTTTTTCAAGTGACCAACTATTGTAGGATTCTAGAGACATCGGAAGAGGGTATAACAAATTAATAGGATTGGAACTGAATAGTAAACATACGTCAACATGATTCACATCTGCTTTTTACCAACTGGCCTATTTCAAGTAGAAAAAGCTATATATTTTGTACAGTTTTAGTAGCGTTTCAAAAGGAGATTTGAGACGAAAACGACGGACTGATAAAAAAAAGAACTTTGGCACTTCTTATAAATTGAGTATATTGATAAACCGAGTGCTGCCTCCTCTTTAAACAGCTTCCGCCAAACCCAACTAAAAATTAAACATTACAACGAACTAAAACGTTTTAAACCATCTTTCCCAGTCCATTTATTAATGCTGATATAACAATGCTATTTCCAAATTCCCCGTTAGTTTTATTCCAGTCTGGATAACTGTGCTAGTAATTGTCCCTTCTTTTCTATAAGAATGTTTGTTGTTGTTGTTGTTTGTCTAATAAAATTGATTGCGTGGAGACTACCCTAACTGACCGGTCGCAGATGAACTATATGCACTTATAATAATAATAATAATAGTAGTAATAATAATAATAATAAAAGCAATAGAAATAATAACAACAATAAAAATAAAACTTTAATCAAACCCAATATCGCAGATCCATAGGGATGATGAAATTACAGAATAATGTCCATGCAAGCGTAACTTTTGAATTGTGAAATGCTAAATAGACGAATTTGCCTCAAAACTCAACATCCGTCTTATAAAGGAAGTTTTTTGTCTCAGATGTTTCAAGGAAAAACTTTTTTCAAGAATTTATTACTTCGGTAAACACGTAAAACATTTAAATGAAGGAAGCATATACTGTTTCCTTTTTTACAAACATGTGAATACACTCAGCTAGTAATTCATAAAATATACGACGCTCTCATATATCAGACCCACTCACAAGTATCGATTTTTTAATATTTACAAGTTTTCCTTGCGTCTTAAGACATGAGACAACTCTTACTCGAGTTCTCTAATGACCCTCTCAAACAGCAAAGATTTATCGCCGTGAATTTGTATTCTGTGGCTTATCTTGCCACAAAGAAAATAAAAATTAGCCCATGGATCCAGTGTTCTGATCAAAAAGTTATTAAGCAATGTGTGTTCGGAGGATCTAATAGTTTACAATTTCCACCAGCTTGCTAACTAATCATAATGACGCCTAAAAAATAATTTGTGTTTTAGTTATTTCCCCAATAATCCTGTTCATTTCTAATGCTGTGTTTTGAGTTTGAATTGAATACGAACTTGTAGATCAAAAGTTTGGAAAATTTCTCTTATTCGCGGCGCGGATGGTTTACCACACAGAGACAGAAATTTATAACATTGAAAACTAGTATTAATGTCAAACTTATAACTATTAAAAGTATAAGAGTTCTGTCTGATTTATGATTAGCAGTGAGTTCTTTCATTTTTTCATTTTTCTTGACTCTCGACAATTTTTTTCTTAATCTATTTACAAGCCTTCGCTAGGCTAATTGTATCGTTATCGAAACTAGAAAACCTGCTCATACATCAAATTCTCATTATATCTAAGGTAAGTGTTCTGCCTTTCGTACACTTTCCACTTGCTAATACATGCACGAGGTAGTTTTGTTCCAGCCCCCTACAGACCTAGTCAAACAATAGTCTGCTGTACCAGTGACGAACAAACAGTGATGCTTCAAGAGAGGCTCTACGTAAAGACCAACCACAGCTGCACACAGATCCCCGAATCCCTGCGAAAAGCCACAAACAATACTTCGTGAAAACTCTATCTTTTTACATGAGGGTTCGCTGTCTGCAACTACCGTAAACACAGTAATAAAATGCATCCCTTTCACAGTTCCAACTAAGAACATTGATAAGGCAACAGTCCATACGCTTGTCAAGAATCGATACCAACTAACGAGTATCAAGAAGAACAACAAAAACGCTTGCATTACAGAATATAGCCATGTATGTGGAGTGTACAAAGGGATGTCTGGTTTGATGTACAGTAATATAGGCGAATATGAACGACCTATCAACTCTCCCAACGTCAAAAACGTGGAGTAAATGACGTAATGATCTCTCGGGCCAAAAGGAGCGTTGGAGAACGCCAACGTGGGTACGACAGCTTGAGACGTGAGGTATCCACAAAAATTCCCAATAAACAGGGAAATTACATGAGGAAGTGATTTCCATACAACAAATACTTTCTCAGTTGAAGTTAATGGAAAGTCTTCGTCTTCTTCTGACACAGCACTAACTGGGGAATAGTTCAGGCCTTTATGGACTCTTTTCGAGGTGACATCTTGACGAAGATCGCCCTTGTCCAAAGTAAAATAACACAGTGGAATCATGGGTGTGATGGCAAGAGATGTCAACAAAGTTATATTTGGTGTTACACACCCAATCATGGTCATTCCTGTAGAAAATAGGAGAGTTTGATCAGATTTATACGAAATTAAGCAACATAACTTAGGCTACTGTTGGCTGGAGAAAAGTAGATAAAATACTGCTTTACAATCAAACGTTATTATGCAGCAATTAGAGATTTGCTGAAGTTTCTCCCTTAATAGGGAGGGAGGTCGATTCAAACTCTTACCCGTGTGGGAAAGCCTCTTAAATGCGCGAGTCAGGGGGGACATCCCCCTGGGTTAATTTATACGCTATGTAACCCGGCTTGATGTTCAGGTCGGTAGTGTGATCAGAATAGCAAATTAACTATCGAAAGCTTACTGTTAAGTTTCTTAAATCCAGTGTCTAAAGTTTAAAATATGTTACTTATCATTATTAATGTTAATATTGATATTAATATTAATATTAATATCAATATTAACATTAATAATAAAAAGTAAAATATTTTAAACTTTATTAATATGAATATCATCTAAGGCTGCGGTCAGATTAGTTCTTAGCGTTTGCTAAAAGCTTGCTTGCCTTTTACGTCATTCATGCAAATGCTTAAGCCGACTCGAGTCACCGAAGGTCACACACGTTCGTAATGCAAATCTTAAGCAAGGGTGTTGATAAACATGCAGTGACAGCAGCTAATAAGATTGGCGCGAACATCTAAAAATAAATTAGCGGGTCATTGATTTCAAAATAAATTATAAACAAATCACAGACAAAGTGATTTGCTCTCTGTGTTCAAAATGCACGAGGATCGAGAAAATTTGGAACTGCCATTGGGGTCATTGGGTTTTGAACTTGTGGCTCCGACCCAAACATTGGTGGTTGCATATAAACTGGATGGTATTGCTGAGGAGTTTCGGTAGCCTGATTAAAAATCCATGGCCTTCTTGAGACAGCTGCAAGCGACTGTTGCTCTATCTCTTCATCTGAAGGATGAGGTACACTCCAACGTGACATTTTGAAAATAAAATATACCAAAATATGTTATACCAAAATATCAGAATAACCGCGCTGATCATGTCTTGCGATACGAATCCCATCAAAGCATCGTGTTGTCAAACTACTTTTCTCTTATTGGTTGAGTTCATCGATCCAATTAATTATATTTGCTTAGCTTACTTCAGGGACGGTACCAAGCGTGCTTGAGTTTTGCTTCGGCTTCTTTGAAAAATTGTTATATAGAGTCGGGTTTCAAGCACGCTCCAGAACAGGATTTTTTTCGGTCACACTTTCGAACGCGCTTGAGTTGAGCTAAGTAAACACTGTTAATTGAAACAAGTCTGCACGAGTCTCTAGTCTGACCGCAGCCTAAGCTCAGCGTATAAATTAGAGCGAGCCAAAACTTAAAAATTCAAATACGATATCACTTCCTGCCATCATTCTTGAAGTTGTTCAAGTCTTCTCTTCAGCAAACAAAAATGGTAGCAATTTAGATTTGCTGAAGATATAAAAATACTACAAAACTTGATTCAAATATACGAAAACCGAATGCTGTGGTAAGATCCGAAGAACAATGGGTTTGCTTTTGATTTTAAAACAGAGACGAAAAATTTGCTAGTTTATACGATTCAATCTTTATGATAAATGTATTATCCGTTTTGTATGATCACAAGTAGACGAAGAAGAGCAGCAGACACCGAAATTTATTTTGTTATAGTCAAGATTCTTAACCAGATGATCAAGACTTCTATGTGTTTTTTCTATGGCGTGTGAATACTTAAGATCATTGAAGTGTGTAGCCCGAGAGCCTGTCTCAGTTAAAACTAATTGAGATTTGTTTAGGCTTTGACTAATTGAATAATCCACAGAAGCAGATATGGCTAAAAGGAAATATAAAAAAGTGAATTGTGTAAACTCTGTGCTACATTTTCATCTCTATCACACTTCATCAAACAGACGTTTATCACAATTCAGCATTTACAATTCAACCATCCTTTGAGTTCCCCAGTTTCAGATTTATCAGTTATGTGCAATTACTAGTGACTTATACAAACTTTTGAATCAAATGAACGTAGGTATTTTAAAACCTTGCCAGCAACTCACGCAAATTCTTTGATTTTCGTTATCGAAAAGGTGTTCGTGTAAATGTTGAAAACAACGTTTTTACGCCGGAGACTTTATTATTTTTTCCGGCTGCGCGTAAATCAAACGTAACGTGCTTTGCTATTAAATCTCAAGAAAAATTATTAAGTTACCTGTGTAGAAGAGAGAGCCAAGGAAGAAACCAAACCCAGTTCCCGATGCAAAGGCACTGATTGTGTCATAGTAGGCCGTCAGAGAAGCAAAGCAGGAATTTCCCAAACCAGCACCTGTTGCTGTCAGAAAAACCCCGAATAGTCTCCACCAGATAACATTTGGTAACGAAATGCACAATATTCCAGAGGTGATCGTTATAAATATAAGGACCACTTTCAGTCCGTAACTGCATCTGTTATAAACAAACGGCATTAACATCGTGATCAGAGCACTTGTAACAGCCAGTACGAGCAATACTGAAGCGGTTGGCAGAGAAGTCGTTGACAGAATATCTTCCGAAGCAGCTATGACAATAGACCACGCCTGTCCCATCAAAACAACTCCAAACATCCAAAACTTTAACTTTGTTTTGAAATCATTCCAGTTGTTCAGTTCCACTTTGCTTTTCTTCATATTTGCGAGGACGTCTGATCTCTTACGAAGGATTAAGCTTCCCGCGCACTGTTCTCGTGCTAAACATACATGCTGACTATGAACTTGATTATTCATTAAATCTTCCCCGTAGGCGTTTTTATGGTCTCTTGATCTCAACAAAAAACAAAACCTTTGCACGAACAAACTTTCGATAACGAAAGACAAAGAATTTGTGTGAGTAGCTAGCATGATTTTGAACTATATATACGTTAATTTGCTTGAAAAGTTTGCATAAGTCATGAGTTAACGCATTTAAAATATTTGCTGAAACCGGAGAACTTAAAGGCTGACTGAACACAGTGAGTGCTATTTGAATTGTAAATGTTGAACTGCTTTCATCCGATACGATCAGCTGATAGAAATAGAATATACTTGTGACTATTGAGGTGTGATAGAGATAAAATTTAGCAAATGCATCTATCAAATGTAAAAAAGAATGGGAACAGTAGTCAAAGGTATTGGTTCTACGCTGAAATGAAGCAATGACGACAGGATATATATTCTGGCCTGCTCCAGTATCCAGGCAATGCTTTATTCTCAGTACAAAACAAAAACGTGACTACTAGAAGGCCGAGTAGGGTACTCCCCGAGGGCTGGCTACCAAGGCTCGTATTGATCCCTAAAGGCGACTGCAATCACTTGGTTTGAAATACTACAATTATATAAAAATATACAATAAAGTATCCAATGGAACAAGCTAGGAAAAGAGGATTGTTTGAATGATAGTGTAGAAATTTGATAACGATATACTGTAACACCATGCAAATCGCCATGCCTATTGACAATTGAGAGTGCATCAGGGAGGCCAGAAAAAAAAAAACCATATGTCGCAGCAGATACGATAGAGGAAATCTGGACGGGGCCAAGACGCAACTCTCGCTCCCCCGCTGAGCTGGAAATTGACACTAGTAGGTAATGAAACTCAAATCAAATTCTCATACACTTTGTAATCTCAATTAATTCCTCGGTAGATCGTTTCTGATATCTCAGTTTAGTGTTTGGGTTCTTCCAACCAGCGTGTCTATCCTTGAGCTCTGGATCAGCTGATTTGAAACCTGCGTTGCTAGC
>JANRMR010056659.1:0-23738 GCA_025434825.1 Bergia sp. 'catenularis' | reverse complement strand
ATAGATAGATAGATAGATAGATAGATAGATAGATAGATAGATAGATAGATAGATAGATAGATAAATAGATAGATAGACTCACTCACTTACTTACTTACTCACTCACTCACTCACTCACTTACTTACTTACTTACTCACTCACTCACTCACTCACTTACTTACTTACCTACTTACTTACTTACTTACTTACCTACTTACTCACTTACTTACTTACTTACTAATTTACTAATTCACTCACTCACTTACTCACTCACTCGACTCACTCACTCACTTACTCAGTTATTCCCTTACTTACTTACTTGCGTACTTACTTGCTTACCTGCGTACTTACTTACTTACTTACTTACTTACTTGAAGAGTCAAACTGATAGGTATTACTTGTTTTGAACATAGTTTTCAGTTGTACCAGTTAACCAAGCCAATAACATAAACACAAAAGCTTGCCATATCTCACTTTATCACGTAAGGCACTACTCTATCGACTTAACAATTGTCATTTTACCTTAACTGGCCTTAAATTGCGAAACAGCCCTCATTATTTTTTTTTCTATGCTTACCTTATCTAGCCTAATCTTGCGGCAAGTTAAGATAGGTTAGTTCTATGAACCAATCAAGCGTATCCGTCAATTTAAAAATAAAAGTATTTCTTATAGTATTTAACTCTTATCATTAAAAGTTAAATCTTTACAAAACACATAGCACGCAGGAAAAGTATGATTTAAGTGTTCAAATTTATTTGTACTTATCAATGCGCGCTGACTAATGTATTGTAAGACTTAAGTCAGAGTTTCATTATTGTAGTAGCTGACAGCGCAGCTTAATTCTCCTGACAATTTCTAGTTTTACCGGCAATCTTGCCCAGAAATGTCTGCTCACTTGGTTTGTGAAGCCAATAACTTAGCGATGCGACTTAAATCTAAAAGTAATTAAAACACTGTCAATGCACATGACCTGTTGTCTTAGTGGTTGGGTTCTTGGGGTTTTTCTATTTCTACAAATTTGCAAAAACCTCCTGAAAACTTAATTGGAAATGCTGTTTTGATTTTAATTGCGAAATCTTTTACCAAAAAGACAGGCAATTAAGGTCAATGTGTGGGAATATCAATACACATTTTTTTTTTGTAATCCCATGCATCAATAATCAGATTACTGAAACAGTTTCCTCGCAAAATCTTTTAAAACAATTTGCCCCTCCATTCGACAAAATGTTGCTTACACAGTCAGCAGGCAGTTGTCAAATGCTTTGTGAGACAGGCTCGAGTCTCAGGTTAGGACAAGCACCGAGGGGCGGCCCTTCTGCAAATATTGTAAGCCATATGAATAGATGGTTTTATGTGTGTTGACAAAGTTCGAAAAATCTGTAGCACTTAATTCCAAAGACCAACTCAAAGCAAAACAAAAACAATAGATCCTGTTACAGTTAAAAAAGAAATATTTCAATGCTGTCAAAAACCACGCTCTCCCCCAGTAAGCGCTTTAAAAAACCTATTTGAAAGCTTTTATTATTTTTGTTGTTGTTGTTGTTTTTGCTTTCATCAGTATCAAGAACGTGTGTGACTCCAACTATAAACATTTTTAGATCGCATCTTTTCAGATTTTAAGTTACCTCAGACAGTTTAGTAAGGCATTACCGACAAGACTGGTTTTGGAAAACGATTTACAAAACATGAAAACCGTGGCTTGAACAAAGACAAACCGCGCATGTGCGTGCCATCTGTTCCCCAACAGAAATCGCTTTCTCTGTAATCGAATATGGACCAGGTGCGGAGGACGCATTATATACATGTAACTTCCATTCCAAGCCATTGTTAGGGCTTCCTTTTATCGTCTCAAAGAAACAGTAGCTTCTTCACGAAAGGTGTCCACTGGTATGGAGTTTATTTAACAAGAGGAAATTTTTAAAAAGTGTTGAAATTTCAAAGTTAATGCTTTTTCTCACTTGTGCTTCGGTCAATTGCTTGGACTCAATTGATTTATTCCTTATACATTTAACTAACATCGCTTGCATGTGTGCCGAGGACTCGGTAGCATGTTATTGCCTTGTTCTTAGTTACGCTGCATCAATCTTTTAAGAAAGGCTAAGTGTGATTTAATTTTTCAATACTCGATGCTTACCTTCCACAGTCTTCTTCTATACCAGTTAACAGCAGAAATTATAAAAGTGGATTTGATAATTTGCGCCATTGCAATAGAACTGCTTTTTATCTAAAATCCATCTGGTTAAAACTTTAATGATTGTATGATGGAGCTATTTCGATTTTTAAAGTGATTGCTGAATTTAAGAACTATAAAATTTTATTTGATTAACTCAATATTTGCGTTTGGTTGAACTTGAAGCACTATAGTATTAAAGCTTTAGATCGGTGTGTAAAACACTATGTTCAGTATAGCCTCGCTTATACTGAAGTCTTTCGACGGTTTTATTCTATGAAAGCATAATGCCTTAAACTTGGTAGTACGAAATATGTGGTTTATCTCCGCACATTAGCATATATATACTTGTATCTCGAAGGCCTCTCGGTGAACCGAATTTTGTTCGGTAATTTTTGTTTAGTTATTGTTCATTACGATTATTTTGAAATCAATGCACAATTTACTTTAGACCACTCTCTCCTTTGTCATGTTTTGTACAGTTTTCTTGTTATTGCTAAAGCTAATTTAAGCTTTTGTTTTCTTATCTTTCTGGTTGATGGCTGAAATTAAAACTCGAACAAAATCTGAGAAACAACCTGTATTCCTTATCGCTTTTTTATCTATTGGTTTTTAAAAAATAGACGTAAAACCGTGTTCAAACAAGATCCGGATGTCAATACAGAAGAAGGATTGAGGAAGTTGAAAATCTTACGTCTAAATAACGAAAATGGACATATTTAATTTTGTTATCCATAAGTACTTTATTTCTATTTCCCAATTCGCATATTAAGATGACTCGAGGATACATTTCGTACAGCCGAGTCATTAGTCAACTTACTGTAATTTGTTAAAGACCAATCCGAGTTAAAGACATACATTTTAAGAAAAATTTCAGATGTCAACCTTGTTGGCACACAAACTAAAAGATGATAATTTGTTTTCCATTATCAAATATCGTACACATAAAATTACACTGGAAAGTTTTGCTTTTGAATTAAATTATCTTCACTTTTAAAAATGAACTTTACAGTGACTCTGAGGCTCTGATTTGTCCAAATTTAAGAACAAGTTAGGAACAATCTCTGGCTAAAGTTCTGTTTCAGATCTATATTACCACAAAAACCAAGTTTTCAAACAGAAAATTAGTTTGTAAGTCGGTAAAAATAAGAACAATTTAAGAACAATGTGAGGCTGAATTTGCAAAACATTATGAACACCGAGCCTCGGCCAAAATCTTCTGGTTCTGACTAATAAAAAGTGCATTGTGACTGATTTGCACGAACTGCTGCAGTGCATTGTAGTATATTTTTATATAAGATTACATCTTATAAGAATATCGAATCTGAAATTGTTGAAATTTTAAGAATATATTAAGAATTTACCCTGAGATCGTGGCTGAGGCTGCATGATTGAATTGAGGCTGGATTTTGTATGGAACATATTTTTCGTGTTAAAATTAAAATACAACAAAATCATATGTTTTTTAAATATGAACTTTATTTTGCCTTTGAAAAATATGGTAAATTCTTACCCTTTTCTAATAAAACCAGCTATCAGCTAACAAAACTATAAAAACTACTAACAAAACTAGCATTCAGCTAATAAAATGAAAAAACAAGTCCAGACCTATACATAGGATCGACATTATATGCCACTCTGTAATCTAAGATCACAAGAATATTTTCAGCCTAGAATTAGCAGAAAATTGAGAATGTTCAGCCAGGCCGCGAAAAACACTATTGTTATATAAAATAATAGTATATGTATGTATTCCTAGTACACGAGATTTTAGAATGAATGAGATCTGACGCAACACTATTCTTAGCTTATATGTTGTGTTTTGTCATAATGATCAATGTTAAATTGCACGAGGACTGAACTGATTGTATCAACTCGCAATGTGTGCACATCATCTCATTTAAATTTCTAGTTTTTAAACATGTTTCTGAATTATCTTAACAGTAGTAATTCAGTTGTATTGGAAACAGAATACTTGCCAAATCGTTCCCCACTGACTGTCAGTTATAATTGTGCTAAGTTTACAATGTATTATACATGTAATATCTTCAAGTTTATACCAAGAATGGTCGTTTTTTTGTCTTTCCATTTTGAACGCATATTACTTATTTCTGACTAAAATTATATAGAAAATAAAATTACATTATACAGCCTGTTTTTCTCTGTATTGTATACAACAAAATCTATTCATCGGTTTAGGCTGATATCCTGAATGATAAAAGATAACACATTCAGCTTCAGATTTTCGTTTTTCAGCAGTAGCCCAAACTAAAAAGTGTTCAGAAGTAAAATATGACTTCATTTTGATTTTTCTACACATTCACTATTGAAAACTAAATCATGATCTTGCTTAGCAAACATGTTATGATTTGGTATCGCAGTTGTTTTCCATAAAATACGCAAGAAAGGTAGTCTACATAATAAAATGATGGCAAGGGGATTTGTTGCGCAGGGAAAGAGTGAGAATTACTGTTCAACATAAAACTACGAGACAACCATTAATCTTCATTGATGAATGACTGATTGTACTGAAAATTAGTGCGGTTGATCTCAGTATCAGTTCTGTGTTTCTTTAAGACAATCTGCCGAGGTATTGGATTAATATGTATATCGTATGCATGTACTAATCACACTTCTCAGTTCAGGTTCTCGATTGATGAAGAGGCAAAAGTCCTGAAAGTTTCGTGAATTGTTTCGTGAAATGTATACTTGATTGATTGATTCGCATACTCTGACGTTCTGTTCACATGCATTGATTGAGCCATGTAGCACCATCCCTCTTACGGTCGGGATTTATTGAGTAATTGGTTCTTTGAAACACTATTTCGGTTGGTTTTAGCCACAGGGATTGCAAACTAGCATGCAATAAAACATCCTAGCTTGTACACCAACAGACCCAAACACAAAGACCCACCCATACACATGTATACACACACCTTACATACAACACTCGTGTTTATATATGGCAACCGTGATAATTGCTTTTTAAGAAGGTTCTGCCAAAGGGGATCGCATGCACGATCAACGCAACTTTCAACTAGGCCACAGAACAAGCTTGGGACTTTCTTGCAAGCAGCACTAAAAACATCAATTGAATCGATAATTAATTATCATTATTAATAGCAATATAAACAATGATTACCTATTCTCATTCTCTTGATCTTAAGATATTTAGCTGTTTGTTTTATTTTTGTATAACTCTCACTCTCTTTCTCTGTATACAATGCCTTTCTCTTGAAAGTCTGCACAAAAAGGCACACATACGTACGTAGATACATACATACATACATACATACATACATACATACATACATACATACATACATACATACATACATTCATAACACATGTGCACACTTGCACAAATACACGTACACGCAAAGTCATACAAACAGTTTATATGTCTTTTTCATTTGCAGTGCGAAGAATTACAGTTTACTTCAGTAGTGCATAGCATTCGAATAGCATGCAGACAAGTAATAATACTCTGCATGCGTGGATGCTTTGTTTTGATAGTGGCGCGGTGCTGTTTTCTTGTTATTTCCAAAAATAGGTTATCACAATGGCTTAGAATAATAGTAATATTAAAATATTACACTCTTCAGTTAAAGCTCTGGACAAAAATACTGCTGACGTGTGATATTATGACCTTTTAAATAGAATCAGGCCAATGCTTAAGACAACTTTTATAGTTGGCGTCATTTCGTTGTGGGAGGTGTGTAAATAAAACACACGAGATTAAATCATATTTTCTTTCGAAACTAAACTAAAGCTAAAAGTCGATTAACGAGACTGCCCTATTTAAAATGTTATTAAAAAGTTGGAGCTACAAAATTAGACACAACGGAACTTAAGCCAAGTTTGAATTAAATAAGCTTTGGTTCATCTATTCTAATTCACTTTCTATCGTTGTTTCCTATTTGCCTGAAAGAGAAGAGTTTTTCTCTAATCCGTGACTCTGGCGAATTTATTGGTCAGTTATTATAAATGAGAGGATTGGAATTCTAGGATTAACTACGCTTTGTATCAGGATTTGTCATTATGTGAGAAGTATTTACTTGAGGGAGGAGGTCCTTTGATTATAGCCTCAAACCCCATTAACCTATTTCGGCTGTCAGTCACTAGAAAACGTAGAGAGTACAAAGACAATGAGAAAATAAAACAAAAGGACTCACATTTGTGTTATTGTAATTTTTTTTATGTTCTTCAAACACTTTAACCTCGTGTTGTTCACAATAGATGAACAAAGTTATAAATACTTTTATCTATACAAAGTGCTGTACTTTCAAAAGATTGAAAAAACAAAGACCACTCGAAACCCAAGAGAGGAATTATTGTCATAAGAATCAATCAAATATTTTGTGTTCAACGTTAGCTTAAACTGCTGCATTATATGTACAATATGACTAAGTTGAACTTTCACATAAATAAAGTTCTATGACGCATTATCTGTAATGTCTTGAAACTCTGAGTTTCATGTTTGCTTATCCAGTTTGCTCAGTTCGTTTTCGGTTTTTGGATACTTCAGATGGCGCTTTTCTTTGAAGTACCATGTATAGTATAAATGATTCATAATTCATATTCCTGAAAGCATGAAGCTTTACTAAAAGAGATCAAAGATGGCGATTTTGATCTGTTTTCTCTTCACCAATGCACCCTGGCGCTGCGTTTTAGTTTAAAGTTTTGTTCGGTCTATCTTTTCTTGTTTCATCGCCCTTGCTCTCTCCCCTATCTTGTCTTTTTTTGTCTTTGTCTTTGTCATTTTCTGTTCCATTGTCGTCTGTCTTGATTTGACTACTGACATCTTTTTTCCACTTCATGCGTCGGTTCTGAAACCAAGTTTTCACTTGAGTTTCATTGAGTCCCAATGTTTGAGCGAGCTTTGCTCTGTTTGATGTATCCAAATATTTTTGTTCTGAGAAGGTTTTCTCCAGTACTCTCAACTGCAAATCAGTGAAAACTGTGCGTGATTTGCGACATCTTCGCCCGCTTGGAGTTCGCAGTGTTGGTTTGACCCGAAAGTAGACTGGCAAGTTGTTCAGGACTTCGGGACTGGGGTCTGAAGACAGTATAAAGCAATAGATACATCAGAAAAAAAAACACACAAGTAATTTTGTTTCCGAAGAACATAAAGAAAATAATTCAACATTTATCTTACATAACTCACTCGGGTAAGTGAAGTTTTGGCTTGGTGGAATCCTCTGCTCAACAAAACAGTAACTGCAGAACGAGCTGCTTTGACTTGGGTTTAGAAAAACTAGTGACACAATTTTACGGAGGTTTCAATGTAAGAAATTTAAATGACTTCTTCAAACACTTGGTAAGAAGCACATTTTGGGTTGTGTGTATGGTGTATATGACCGACCACAGAAACGGACAGCTGGCATATGCCAGTTTGAGTTTTCACCCTTGATACACGTACAGGAGATAAATCTTTGTCAATTTTGGTCTCTCATCTCTATGCTGGATATATCTCAGTAAAATAACAACCAAATGTTTTTTCATTTTAAATTTAACTATCCGGGAGTTTTTTCTGCATGAATTCTTTTGAAACCAATTGAGAGGAAGGATTTTCAATGGGACTTGAAATCGCTTGTTCTTTTCGACAGTGGAAAGAAACTTGATACAAACAATCGGAACAGAGTAGTCGTGGTAATTATTTTCAGACAGCAATAGTTTTTCAAAACATTCTAGTAAAGACCTAATGAAAAGATTGATTAAAAGATTTTTTTATCAAATATCCGTTTGTACAACTATAATTCGTAAGTTACAAAGAACTATTTAAAACATTTGAATTTGTCCGCAGAGCGGAGCCGACAAGGCGTGTTTACAACAAACTATGACATAATCAGCTGGCATTTTTCTTTTCAGATTATAAAAGAATTCTAAAATGTCACAAAATGTGCTTGTGTGCACAACTTGAAAGCAAAAATTGACCCAAACAAACACTAAAGATGATCGGAAATTGACTACTTCATTTGGAGCACATAACTTATCGCTGTGTCTTCATATGGCGTCGACGAGTCCGCCTAGTTTATCTTGATCCATTGTCCTCAAAGACTCTCGAAACTCAAGACAAAATCTTTATGCTATCACGACGACAAAATGTTTTTTTAAAAGTTGCACTCTCGTCAGGGAATACTTAGTGTGGACAAGTCAGTGTTATACTATACTAATAGTCCTCAAAAACTCTTCAGAAGAACAATAAAAGGTATATTATATTGACAACACAATGAAACAGGCGGCTAACAACAAATTAATAGCGTCTAAGATACTTTCACTTTCAGTTACAAAGATAACTAATGTAGAAAAAAGACTATCTTGTCTTTCAACGTACAGTTTTTCAGCAGTTTTTACTTTGAGGAAATTTGCTTAGTGAGTATGTAAAACCATGTTTTGTTTTTTACTGGAGTTCAGATTTAGTCAAACCGCGAAAAGTGAATTTTTCATGAGTGTCTTATCGTTGGTAAATTGAGTGAAACGTCTAACCGCCGCCTGCCCTGTCGAGCAAAATGATTTGGCGGCAACGATCGAGCGTACTCTCTCACCCCTTAATTTTTTCATCATCTTAAAAATACTAACAAAAATTATTTATGCTTTTATCCCTAGAAGATATCTTAAAGTTTGTAAATAAATACATATGATTCAAATATAGTCAAATTGCTTCAACTGAAACTGCTGGTGATTTGCAATAATTTCAAAGAGGAAAACAATTTATGTGTTCTTTCAAACAGGAGTATCCGTCGCTAATTAACTTCTCGTTAAACGTGAATTACTTCTAAAATACCCAATAATTCTATCATTCGTTTTAAGAGTGTCGTTTATTAAATTAACAGACGCAAGTAAGTGCTGTATATACTAGTTGGTTATATTGCGTCCGCTGTGCATGTTACGAGCAAGAAACCGAAGTAGCCATTTAATATGCAATACATTTGACAGTTGTAACCGCTTTCATGTTCAGGAACAATATGTATGTCGTAACACTAAAACTAAGCTGCTCTCTGCACACAAAATATTTCCCTGGTAAAGAATATTTTCTTAAACGGAGCCTTTTGCCTTGAGCAAATTATACTTAAATTATATTGTAATTTATATTTGGAACGAAAGTGAGCTTTTTGTTGTAGTTCAGTTTCTTTTGTCTTTCAAGAGTACAAATTGTATGTGTAAACCTATTATATTCGGAATGTCATGCTATACAAATGTTGAGAAGGAGCACAGAACAGGAAAATCACAAGAAAGATCAAGGATTAATGAGACGCAAATTTCAAGTCCAGATCGGATCACTGTCTAAATTAGATTGTTAAGCTCAACTTTCTTTGATGGTTTTATATTCGTCTCTTTTCAAACATTTATTGATATGAGCAAGTAAGCAACGGCCAGAGCGAGAGAATTATGTGAAGAGCAAACGAGTTTACTGAAATTAGCTCCAAGTTCGGCCCGGAAGCTGTAGGTTATCTGAAGTGCTAAGAATTTGTCCGTTTTGGTCAACTCTTACTGACGTGACAAAGCTTGTGCTCAAAGCGTACAATGGCAAATGCAAAATAGAGAAGTGCAAGTGTATGTTTCAAATTCTTAAAATACACTTTAAGATTAAGCTGCTTATGATGCATACAGAACTGTGCTCTCTGGTCGGATTTAAAAGAAAACTCTGCAGTAAGTGTTTCATGTTTTTACAAACAAATGTAATAGCGTCTTATGGAAGAGTATTTCAAGAACAATAATGAGTACTAGTAGATACAGCTCACTATGCACTCAATAACTTGACACAGATGGTATGAAACTTACAAATGTTGGGGAATCGACTCCTCGGATAGGTTGCCGTACCTTGGTAGAGAGGGGGAGCTTGGGTGAGTGTTTCGTCTCGATCGCGAGGCTGCGTGGACAGGATTGAATGCATCCCAAACTTCAATGAGCTAGTACTTGTTGTTGAAGGGCTGTGCTCTTGAAAACTAGACTGTTTCGGCACCAGAAAAGACTGTGATCTTGGGCTCGGCACGCCATGAGGAACGAGAAGATTGTCGATAAAAAATGAAGGTCTGGGTGGCGGGTTGCGAGGCAAGATATTCATACTGGGAGGTATGTTCACAGAATTGTGAAGTAGTGAAGGTTGCTGATAAAAACTTAGCAAAGGATCTTGGTAAAACATCTTCACTGCCCTTCGACTGTTAATGCTACGCGTTTGTTGTTGAGTTTTGAGTCGACTTGCTCGACGGTGTAGCAGATGTCCCAAGCGTAATAAACTTCCACTAGCACTGAGTGACGCGAGGGCAAGAGGCAGATGGCAGAGCTCTACTCATTTCGGGCCCTTTTGTTTCGGAACCGATCGAACAACTTACGCCAGTCATTTGATTGACGTTTAGAGAGTCAACCTACTTAAAATTCAAACTCACTGTTTATTAAGCTTGACTGCAAATCTTCGGATTCTGTTGTCACGATTCTGTTGCGAGAAAATTGTTCTTTCACCTTATTTGTGACAAGGTGATGATCAAAACTGGTCTTTACACTAATCCCCTTCAAACTAGATTAGCTTTCTCAACGCTGCTAGCTAAATTAATCGTGATCATTATTCAATTAGTGGATATCATTACTCAAAAGGTGTCAATTAGAATCATTATCTCGAGATAATCGAATGTGGAATTCAATTAACTATAAAAACAGAAAATACAAAAAAGTCAGGTTAGTGTTATCCATTGTCGGATCTGCTGGCCCTGTCTTTGTAGAGATAAAAGCCGAGCTGACAAATGGACTGGCGTAGCCGGATAAATAACACAAAACCATTAGTAATTGTTCGCACCATTAATTTATGAAGAAGGAGGTTTTGGTCAAAAGATCGAACAAAGCGAGACAAATCCTTTGTGTTTCGTACAATAAACGAATTACCTAGAACAGCAAAGTCCTTTAAACACCCATTTTAAATTGATATAAACAAGTTTGACTCACACCGCCAAACAATGCGGACATTAAAAGGTGCATCGAGTTTGCTTGTTTTGTATTTATTCGTCTCGAATAGGTTCATTGTCATATCAAATAAAGCCGACTACTGCTAATTTCTCTCGGCCCCATTAGTCCTTTGTTACCGGATTCGCCCGCCACACCGCACTTTGTGATATATTCCCCATCTGGAGTGAGAATATGAAAAAATCGCCAAATAAAATTCAAGCAAGCTTTTAAGTTTTGATTCATACTCTTATACGAAGTGAATGCGAGCGTGTGTTTTAACTTCGTGCATTTTATCGGATGTAAAGGCAGTTTACAAAAGTGAAACCAACAAATACAACAACCAAATTGCCTTGATGGAAAATCTGATAACCTCAATAGAAAATACAAAGCGATTCCGGTCCATCAAACAAGAAGGCTCTTCTAAAATTTCAGCGAATCAGTTTCTCTGCCTCGGCGTTTTATAATACCCCAAAGAGAAACAATTGTCTTCCCTTTTATTATATCTTGGCCGTGCATGCATTTCTATAAAGAATGTACACTTTTGTTATATTTTGAAACGCTTTTTCATGCTAATTTAGAGAACAATTCTCGATTTTATGTGACAGTAAAATGTCACACTAATCACGTTTTTCTGTTCGCATGAGTGGCGCGTTCAGGCATTTATTGATTATCGAGTCCATTTTCCTCTTTACTCGAGTCAATTACTTGTATAAGCCATTTAGAAAGATGTGTAGTTGATGAAAACAGGGAGTTGCCCCCTGCAGAGTTATATGTGCGATCGTGTCTCAAAGACCACCCCTGTCCCTTAGTTTGCGATTAGCAACAAAGACAACGTTAATCGAGTGAACGCGAACAGAGAGACCCAATTTAGCATTTAATATTTCGTGCCAATGTGAAAAGTTTAAAAGTAATTCCAGTTTAAAACAATAAGAACATTATAACTAATCCACAAGTATATAGTAATCCCTGCTATATTTGTGCTGAGCTCATAGTTTTCGTTCCAAGACTATTGTTTTGCCAGAGTTTGGTCCATATATATTTTTAAAAATAATTGATTTTGAATGTGAGCCAATTCGTTTTACAATTATTATTCAACTGACAATCAAGTCAATCGCGATTCTAAAATGGCGGGTAGCTATTATGAGAGTGAAGGTTTGTTAGTGTTAGGATGTACTTATTGACCATGAGTTCATTCTGGTGTCAGAGCATGGGTAGATTTGAATCTAAATGGAGGCCCATGTCACAGGAAATGTCAGCGATCCCACAGAAAGACTTGCCACCCAAGATCCTTCGCATCTCATAACAGAAGCTAGTGAGGAGTCATTTTTTTTTAAAAAACAGCGTTAATATATAAAGAAAAAGCTGGCGCCATTTGTTTAAACAGCCGCAGACAACTTTTTCAATATTCTAATGCAAGATTTCGACTTCGTTTGTGCTACATTACAAGACCTTTGCTGACTTAAAGTTGCAAGGAGGCATTAAGTGTCGTTAGACACGTCTGGACAGTTACTGTTTATGTTCTGTTTAAGGGGTCAATTTCGTGTTCTATATAAAGCATAAAGTGACACACAATAGAAGTGAATGCTACACATACATACTATGTCCTGCCGTGCGTGTAATATACCACTGATATGTAAATGCCTTTTGAGATATCTTAAGTCTCTCTTTATGATATGTTAATCCATTTTGGGCACGTGGAGTCAATTATACTTTCGAGTTTATTGCTTTCGATGGACTAACGGAGCTGGACTCGTTAGTATGCTATTCGTCGATGAGATAAAACAAGTTGACTGTCACTTAACACGAACGAAAAGTACACAAAATATTGGTAAAACCCAAAAGAAATTTTAAATTTGAACAACCACACGTCACTACTCAGTGTGATTAGTCAGTAGGATGGAAAAGTACTTTTAATACTTTCATTTTCATTGCTTGTTGCTTTAAAAAATCGTCGACAAAATGCCCCAGTAATTTATCTCCCATAATACGGCTGATTAAAATACAGTGCTCAGCATAGGACACTTTAATAATATTTTACGGAATTAATGTGCATTTAACGTACCAGAACTTTCTGGGTTAATTCTTTTATCAGCCTTATGAATTTTCTCACCATATTAAGTTCCAAGTTGAATGTTGTAGTTCCGCTGTAATTAACTTGCCAATTTCTTAAACGACCATTGGTGAAACGCATTGTGATTTGTGTATAGAAATAAAATTAAACCGTTTTCAAATAATCCGGCTTTTCATTAAGAATTCGGTAAAGTGCTCCTTTACGAACTTGTGTACCTAATTAAACACAGCAAAGTTTAGTTGTCAGTTCTATAGTTAAAGAGAAAATTGGAAAATTACAAAGTCTCCTGGCCCATTGTGACATTAATATTCCTGATCTGATCATTTTTAAAACCGCTCAATAAAACACCAGACGCAAAACCGTTTCCGCTTTCAGTGATCCCTGTTTAAAACGTTAATTACATTATATATAAAACTATAAACGGACAAAGGATGTTTAAAGCAACTTTCAGAAATACCAACGTTTTCTTTATACACGTTTTTTTTTCTTAATGAGAATCAGATGAATTTGGCTCATTGTTCTCAAATTCTTGGGAGCTTTGAAGCAATCTTATTCTAAAGAACAATACACTAAAGAAAAGTGTCTAAAAATTCCAAATTTAAACTTTCAGTTCAAATCATATCAGATCGGAGCCATCTCAATAAATATGTAATTTGAACGTATTTTGCTTGGTTTATTCCAGTTTGGAACGAAAATGATTGTAAGATTTTGCTTTTTTAGCCGTGAATTAATGGTTCCTTGTGAGAATATACAATCCAACTTTTGCTTCTAAAGCTCAGCTTGAGGTTTTTTATAACCACGGTTCTTCATTTATAAGGAAGAGAACTATTTGAGTTATTATGTATGAGCTTTGTTCTCATAAAATAAAAAAAACGGCGTATAATCTTGATAAATGGTCAACACCTGCGAAGATGATTCACGTAGAAAAATTTTGTTAAAAAATTTTGAGCATCAAAGTTGACTGTTTTGGATCCGGTTCTAGAAAGATTTGTTGAAGAAACATTTCCCTGACTGAAATTTTTAGATAGAGACAACAAAATCCTGTCTCAATCCTTTGGCTCTAACTTTTTCACGTCACGCGCCACAGATGGTATTATAAGAGATCTTTTGGGATTATCACTAAAAATGTTGCGTATTTTGTTGCTTATTTTAGTTAGTTTTAGCTTATCGGCTTAAGCACGTGGTATGTACTCGACAAAGAAACTGCTAGTACCCCGGTGTTACACTTGTCATTAATTTAATTATCAAGGATAAATCGAGAACTTAAATCGGATTTTCAGTTTGGAAGAATGATGAGCCACACTCAGATAAGAAAGCTATTTTGGATCTTGGAGTTACTAGGGGTCATATGAGGTTTGGTTTAGCATTTTAGAAAACTATTGACTTTCTTAGAAGGCGAAGAAAATATCGTTGAATGTTCTGCTGAAATAGAGCTGTGGAGATACTTTTTAGATATTTTAAGGAAGAAAACTGTATCTGTAAAGATGTTTGGGTTTTTTTAAGATATATATTTCAACGTTTGTTTACCAGTATACCACTTTTAAAAAAAGCCTGGTTTCCATATGGTCTGTAAGGATCGGCGACGGTCTGAAGCACGGTCGGCGACATTGTCTGCGTCACGTTCCAGACATATGGAAACACTTGATATGGCGTCTGGGACGGTCTGCGACACACGATCTGAATGATCGGAAGAGTTGAACTTGGTTCTACTTTCCCGACCATTACGACCACGCCGACAAAGAAAGATTTTAATGGAAACGCTTGTCTGGGACGGTCTGCGGCAATCGGCGACATACCATTGTTCCTCTTAAAACACGTGTCAGTAACAACCCAATCAAATTTGGGATGAACCAAAAAATGTCGCTATTTTCGCAACCAACATAAATCCAACAACATAGCGGCTAAATCAAGAGAGAGTGTTGACAACAAAACGTTCATATGTAGCATCCAAAGTTATCGATGTAAAGATTACAAACAGTCATGCTTTAGCTCTTGAAATAGAGCATGAAATTGAGAGCTTTCAAGTCATTGAAGAAATATTTCTCGTACCCAAAACTTGTGTTTTCTTTTCGTCTGTTTTCTTCAACGCCGTAGCTCCATCTAGCTCACACAGAGGGCAGTTTGACAACTTAACCACTGTCTTTTGTTCATCGCAGCCATTTTGCTCAAGCCATTTCGCGTTTATTATCGAGAATTTCCATGGGTTTTTAGGACTCGCTGCGCTGGTCTGCGATCGCTCATAAAATATATGGAAACAGTTGTTTCTGGTGTCTGCGACAGATCGATCGCAGATGGTCGCCGACCGTGCCGCAGACCATTGCCGACAGTTACAGATCATATGGAAACCAGGCTTAAAAACTGTTTACAGTTATCCTCACAGCCATAGTCACATCCATCTTTAGCTATGACTAGAACTTATGAGACTTTAACTGTCATTGTTTTGTGATGGTGATAATGCCTGTGATTAATGTTGTAACTGTGGCCGTGTCTATGTCTGAGGCTGTGGAAGTAACTGTGACTGTGACATTGACAGTGACTTTGACCGTAACAAGGACATTGGCAGTGACTGTGACTGTGGCAGAGACAGTGACTGTGACTGTGTGACAGGAACAGAGACAGTGACAGTGGCAGTGCCAGTGACAGTGACAGTGCCTGTGACAGTGTCTGTGACTATGACTATGACTATGACTGTGACTGTGACAGAGACAGAAACAGTGACTGTGACTGTAACTGTAACTGTAACTGTGTGACAGAGATAGAGACAGATACAGTGACAGTGCTGTGACTGTGACTGTGACTGTGACTGTGACTGTGAATGTGAATGTGACGGTTGTTGTTACTGTTACTATGACCGTGACTGTAACTTATAGTGTGTACGGTAGTATAGCTATATGCATACGTTGTGTTTGTGGGTGTACGTGGATGTGATACATATGACTGTGTACATGTCTGAAATGGTGTTACCCTCTGCATGACCGTATAGCTACAAACACAGACAGCAACAGCAACAACAACAACATAACAACAACAACAGTCATAGTACCAGCCACGTCACAGTAACAGTAACAAAAACATTAGCCAACAGTTAAAATCCTATTCATTCTTATAGCTAAAGCTACAGGCAGAGTCACATATTTATCTACACCGCAAGAAAGGCACAGACACAGACACACAAATGCCAATGCAATAGTAAATGCAAGTGCAAATGAAAATGAAAATGAAAATACAAATATATATATGAATTCAGATACTGACACATACTCAAACGTAACAAAAGTCACTGATACCAGCCACAAATGTAACTGCATACCCAGAGACGGTCATAGTCGGGAGCCATAGCCATAGCCATAGACATAGCCATAGTCACAGTCACAAGATTGTCGCAGCATGTATGGAGTCACAGCATTAGTAAAAGATTTCATTATACGACAAGGCGTTTTAGAAGGCAAGTATGCACCAAAACAAGTGCAACTATGAGAAGTGACTACACTGTTTAGGAACTAGTTTGACCGGTTCAACCGGTTGTAAAAATAACAAGCCGTAATATACAACTTTACGCTGAATAACCTATAATTATTCATCTATCGTAAGGTAACTTTGCCTTTACATATCATTCATAACTTAATAAATATCTTAACTTTCAAACTTCTAAATATTTGAAAGTTCACGCAGGTCTAGTCTCTACTTTTTATAAGACTGGCTGCATGGAACTTTCTTCCTCATGTGTTTTTGCAATGCTTTTTCTGTCCTGGAACGATTTAGGTCTTCCATAAATTATAGATTTAAACTAAAAACGCGCCTAGTAACAGCTCCACATAAATCGTGAGAGTAAATTTTTTTTTTCTTCAGTCGGTATGTTTGAAGCCAATCTCAATGAGCGACACTTTCTTGTTTGATACAAGTGATCCTCAGTTGAGGGTGTGTGGATTGAGATCTCATTCTGCGCTCCTTCGATAACAAAAACTCAAGCAGACGACTATATGTTGTTTAATTATTTTCATAAACCACGACTGAGGAAACTCAAAATGTTCATTTAAACTTACCAGTGATAAAAATTTTATTAATAAAGATAGTAACTTCTTTAACGTACTGCAGATAACATTTCTTCAGTGGCACAGTTCACATTTTATAGTTTTATTTTATTATTAAAGTACACGCTTTTTACAAAAACCGTTTTATAAGAACAATAATACTGGAATGTACAAACAGCTAAAGTTTAAAAACATGCTGAGAACATACCTCAGGTGGAAGGAACGAATATTTGTTTGTTATTTTCTATAAATTGTGAAAATGAAACCGGCACCCACTACTAAATATCGCGAGACGGCATGCGCAGTTTAATTTCACATTTGTTTTAAACGTTAGCACGCGATTCTAGAATTCAAACCTGTTTAGTTTCAGTTTGGTAAAACGAGAAATGCTTTTTTGTTCATTAATAAAAGGTAGATGTTGGGAACCGCCTTTGAAAATATTCAGACACCTATTAAATTAAACAACTTCGAAATGAAAGAAAAATTAAGATTACACTTAAAAACATATCCTGAAAAAACCTAAAAACTTTAAGGCCTCAGCCAAAAAAAAGTTGACGTTCTTATTTAATATATTTCCAAAGTGGGGTAAAAGATCTCCAGTGTTGTGCAAATATTTAAAGTTCTTTTACCGATTTGAAATGGTAAAATTTAAAAGAAGAGAACAAAAACAGGTTTTGTTTGAAGAAGCGACCTTCAGATTAGTTTCGTGGGTTGAATTTTGCCGATCTCGAACCACAGAAGCTACAAACACAGACCACCTTAATTAAGAGGTTAGATAAGATATCGTTAAAAAAATAACCTGCAATCACACCGGGTGATAAGCTTTACCGCCAGGCAGTTGTTAAAGCAAACAGTCGGCATCTCTTAGCTTGGATAAAAGCAAAACTGAAAACCCTATACTTATATAGTCGGAGATAAAATATGTCGATCGAACAATACCTTTTAATGAAATGTGCACGAAAAAGATCTGGCAAAACAAAACTTAGTACTTACCAGTTTTACTTATTGAAGATATTCCGATTGAATTATTCATAATTTGGACACTTTATAATATACTTGGTATCTCCATTTAACTGAGCAGTGAATAATGTACTGTCTCTTCAGCATAAATGCAGATTTGCAACAGTGGAAGACGTTTAAAAGGAAGTTTTCTCGATTAGCTTTGTGGCTCGCGTTGCTACAAATCATGCGAGCATTTTTCAAATGTATAAGACAGGTGTGTAATGTATTATTAATTCCAAATGCAAGAATTTCTCTCATACATTGTGGACTTTGTTACTGCTGCACTAAATATAAACAATTTTACCTTATCTGAAAATATCGTAGATCGTATTGAAGAACTGAATATAAATGAAAGCCTTAGAACTAGACATACCCGTTAAGAGTGCAGAAATCGCTGATATTTCAATAGCTACCTTTTGAACCAGTTGATGAAAACCCATAACATGATTATTCATTTTGTATTTCTTGAAGAGAAGCAGTCTTCTTGTGCGCATGTTACTTGTTTCTTAAAATAAACAAATTTTGAACCAGTTGATGAAGTCCCTCGAAACTTCCATTAAATGCTGTATCTCTCAAAGAGTAGAAACGTTTGGTTTACTTTTTCGTAAGAGTTCAAGCTTTTCAGGAAATTAAAACCCATAACATTACCTTGCATTGGTATCTCTTTATATACATGATTGGATTAAAAAAAACAATAGCCATTTACTTTGCATCCAAGCGCGATTTGGCGTTAACTTTTGCTTAAAGAATCCGTATGACTTTGAAAACTTCGATGTTTTTCACAATACTATTTGGAATTTCTTTCAGTTCTGCTCATTGAAGCTCTGAATCAAAACTACAGTTATCGTGCTCAGACCATGGTCTCGTTTACTCTTTTACAAAAGAAAATAAAAAGAAAGAGATTTTATCTTCCAGAAAAGTATTTTTGGCCGAATTATAACTCCTTACTGGGCTGTTGCAATTCGGCGATTCCCTTCGCAAATAATAGAATGATTTGTCGAGACAAGAAATATCATTTGACCGTTCTTGTCACGATTGTTTATTGTTATGAGTAGTAGATAGTTGCTTATTCCTCTTTACACAGGGTATTTTAAAGGAAAAAACTAAATTCATGGCCGCTCAATGAGAATTCGTGAAACATCTCAGCCTTCAGGATTGTAATGCTGGCTTAGGTGTGCAGATGTGTACAAAGTACGCACTCTTTTTAAGAACAATTTTGTAAGAAAAAGCGAAGCTCAAATTGACCTAAAAATTAAGAACAACCAAAACTGAACAAGTGATGGTCGGATTCCAACACGACTGATTTTTTTTTCATGTTCTCTGGACAACAAATTACACGGTTCGCCGGGAAACCAACGCAGATAGGGTAAAAATACTATGCATTGTGACTGTTTTTCACAGGAGAAGATCTACGGAGTATCAAACGGAGTGTTTCCTAGTTCAATCCTGGCCGAACACAAATGCCACATGTCATTCGTACACTCCGCAAGATCAGCAGCTAGCAGCAATCAAACGCCGTTTATTAATAATTCAAGAGTCTCCATTTTCCGAAGATTTTGTGTTAACTTATGTGTAGCCTGTAGGTGCAAGAACAATTTAAGAGCAGTTAGGGCTCGAATGGTCGTGCAAAATAAGAACGATGAGGCTTAGCCAAAAATTACTGGTTCTTATAAAAAATCAAGCGTGTGTTGATGCCGCGATGACTTAATTGATGTACAGAAGTACACACTTTTTATATAAGAAAAAACTCTTTAAGAACACCCACTGAGGATTAGATTTGCTCAAATTTAAGGCCCCGTCCACACCTTAACGTTTTCAAACAAAAACGCATTGGTGAGGTCTCAGATTTATATTATGTTTCCGAGATGTATAAAAATCCATTTCTTCAACTAGAACAGTTTTTAATACATCTAAGTATGAGAAAACTTAAGAACAATTCGATGCTGAATTTGGCAAAAAGATTAAGATCACCAAGCCTCAGCCAAAAACATTTGGTTCTTAACTTAAGAAAGAAAGTGTAACAGGGTGTTATTTTTACTGCAATGTTGACGATTAGCCACACACACACACACACACACACAAGATGGCCGTATATAACTTCATTATTATTGAGTTTGTTGTTTTGAAACTTGGCAGAATTACTAATTTTCTCATAATCTATGTAATTATGCACTAAAGAGCGCAAAATTCACGATAGCGTTATAATGACGTCACTCAGTGAACTGAAATCTGTTTTTAGCTTGTTCTATGTCGCTCTCTTGTTTTTATGAAAATTGAGATATAACACAGGTTATGTATAGCGAGTCTGTCGTGAGTAGTCAATCGAGAGTGAAAAATACATTTTTTGGTTTCGGACTACACACATTAGGTTGACATTATCATTTAGCTGAACTATCTATAAGAAAGATCGATCTTAAATGGTCTCGTTGTGGAACGAGCAGTGAGAGATGTAGATTCGGATACTAGGCGCTTGTACAACATCGACGTTTATTAATATTGAGGCAGTATGAAGCAGACTGGAAGAGATTTGAACAATATGGAAACCGTTTAAGATCGAATTTGTTAAGTACAAATATCCAACTTACATGTTGGAGGTAATCCTGTAAAATACAGGGCTCGACTGACAACTCACGATGAAAACTTGTGTTAATGTTTGTCTTAGGCGAACCGAATCGGTGTTTTAGTAGTCTTCGTTCTCAGTAGCCCACTGATATTTTATCAAACAGGTATAATCCAATTCTTAGTTGTCAGCTCAAAGGGCCGGGTTTTCTGCGAATATTGTATGAAGGAGTTTCTAAATGACATTTTGCGACATTTTTTTACATTCCCAACCATGAAGACCGAAATTTTGATCGAATTCGATCAAATATCCCCACCCAAAATTCCAGCTCAGTTTCTTTGTCAATTTTCCTTTTATCTGTAATATGCACGCTTTCCTATAACAACGTATTCGAGTCTTTATTTAGTACCAAGGATTTCGTTGCACAACGCACAAACATATAACCATTCAACTGATACACATCAGTTTATTTTATACGCCAGAGAACGTCCAAAACGCAAGCAATACAACTATTCCATATAATCAACTGAATTTCAGAGTATAAAAACTCCAACAACCAGTCACATTGATGCCGGAATGCTGAACAAATTACATTTAGAATGCCCAATTTTGTAAAACATTTTGATTATGCTGAACATTTTAAAATTGATGAGGGCACAGTTACCTGCAAAATACAATGGTCTGAGAGAACTGACGTTTTAGTTAACACTGAACTCAATACTGTAGAGGCTTCTCAAAAATAAAACTTAGCTAAGGGCCGGGGCCAATTACATGAGCCGGGCTGTCCCGGTTGGCCGGGACAGTGCAGTTTACCGGATTGTGTCTCAGCTCGGGTTTACATGGGCTGAGCCAGCCCGAGAGGACACTGTTATTTTCAAGATGGCGCCAACGCCACAAACTCATCGAACAGTTCTGCTTTCACTTCTCATGCTTTCCATTGCATTGTTTTCCACATTTTGCAGCTTCACGGTGTGCTTTATCTTTACATGATAAACAGAAAGCGAAACACTGAGTTGCTTGTTGGAAATCTTGCTCGAAAGAGAAATCTTCTGCCGAAGTTAGTTCGCCTGTCAGCCCGCCTTGCGATTACATAGAAATATCCTGACCCGGTTAGCTGGGATCCCGCTTGGCGTTGCCGGGGTCCCGGCATACCGGGTTGGCCCGCTTCTCATGTAATCTCGACCTCACTTTATACTGTGTTTATTAGAGATGCCGGGATTTCAGCAAACCGAGTGTCCCGTCAAACCAGGATCATGTAATTGGATCAACACGCTTTTTCCTTTTTGGGCTGCCTTCCTTGCTCCTTTGTTCCAGTTTTCTGACATACCATGCAGGTGCTTAAGCCACGTTTGCACCTCGTCAGGGTTGAGAAGAACTTCTGCCACCAATTTAGAGACTACAGCCTCAGAAGATATCCCCTTATGCTGCTTGAAAGCATCAGTTACTGACCCGGATGGGAGACAGGGTTGTTACTGGGGGGTGGGGGGAGGGGGCAACGTCGCCATTTTTTGCTAACGCTTCTAGCTGGTCGGGCTTAAGATAATTGCCCACACAGAGGCCTTTGATCTGTGTGCTGTCGATCAGCTTGAAGAGAGGCATTCTGTTACCTGAATTTTCAAATCAGGACATCAAACAAAAGTAAAGTCAAATACAATTCACAATTACTAGAATGACAACGAATCGAACAAAGCCTAATTACTTTCACTCTGCCCGCAGTGCCCGTCTTACATAAAGCGGTCCAAAAGTTTAATGAACAAAGAGCCTACGAATTTCCAATTAACAAAGTGCTGTAAAAGGTGCTCATCGAAAACTCTGATAGTCAGCTGCTTCGTGCTACAAGACAAACATAGCACCAGACTACGCGTCTGTATTCGTAGCTTGACTTTAGTATTTGCTCCTGGACAATCCCCTGTGAATTGTAGGACTGGGCGATCTCTTTCATCGACCTGGCATCTTCCAGTACTTCCTTGTCCTGTTTCAAGTCTTTTTTCATATTTCTCTTCCTCGATCGATCTCATACCTGGCGTTAATAGGTAAAATAAAAAATTGTAGTCATCTACGTATAGTAAGTCCGATTCCTGTACTAGGACAGGATAGGGCGCTGCTGAAAACTGCTCTTGAAACATGTTGTCCACCAGACCATGACTAGTTTTGCGATTAATATTTCTCCTGTCAGAAGGTTTGCGATGGAACCCCCATCCTGTTGTTTTCTCCAGATGTTGCTGAAGTTGTAGCTGTGGTTGCTCATCACTCCTTCCACTGCTGTCGTGATCGCCATTGCTATCATATTCTTTATATCATTATCCGTGCTGGGACTGCATTTTGGTTCTCGCCATTTCTCTACCTCATTATCTTCTGGGGGCAGTGAGAAAACCATGGCGGTTTCTTCTTCGTGTCTTCTCTCGTGTACCATGTGTCCTTGTGCCGCCGTGTCGATCTCTTCTTGTTTGTTGGTGAGGGCTGTGGACAGTGCCAGCTTATTCCAGCTATCCACTTCAAAGTTGAACTTCGTCTCGTCCATTATCCGTAATAGGATCTTCTTTACCAACTCCTTAGACAATGAGGGGTA
This sequence comes from Bergia sp. 'catenularis', assembly GCA_025434825.1. Lineage (NCBI taxonomy): Eukaryota > Metazoa > Cnidaria > Anthozoa > Zoantharia > Parazoanthidae > Bergia > Bergia sp. 'catenularis'. The sequence goes on along the minus strand of JANRMR010056659.1, from coordinate 414 downwards.
CAGTGCTTTACAGGCCATTGACCCAATCCTTATCATCTCCAGACTCTTACACACCTTCTCCATTGCATTCTTGAGAGTGGCTTACACTTTCTCAGTGGAGGCGATAGCTCTGTTTTCCGCCTGTTCTGCCTGGGAGCAAAGATGGACAACAGAACGTTGGTTGGGTTGGTTGGGTGGATGGTTGTGTTTGATTAATTTGGTTGATTGGGTTTGTTGGGTTGGCTGAGTTTGTTGGGTTATAATAATAATAATGGCGTTTATTTGTAAAATCGTCGCGCTACAAAGCGAATTATGAAATTACATTATATTAAGTTTAAAAAAGGGAAATCTTTTACATGAAGTTGCAATTACATAAATTTGAAAATATTAAAATTTAAAAGTTAAAAAGTTGAAAATGGGGCTGGGCCTTACATT